>JAPMIB010000085.1:600000-813081 GCA_034770305.1 Trichogramma dendrolimi | reverse complement strand
CGGGCGCGCGCTAGAGCTAGCATACTTGCTGGTATTTTTTTTATGAAGCTTACCTTCTTTTCGTGCTCCGAGAGCAACAGCGACGAGGATTTTTCCTCGTTATACGTGCTCGTGGTATAGATAATGTTGGTAGCCTCGTAGATCGTAAAAAAAGAAGAGAAAAAAAATCGTAACGCACGTGTGCTGCGTGCGTGTCTTCGGCTATATTATATGTACCATATAAAACGCGGGCGCGCGCGCGCGCGGGTCAAGGGTAACGAGATGGAATTTATTAGACGCGTATCCCCGAAGAGATGCTTCTAATAAATGCCCACCCGAAGAAAAGCTTCTCTATTATACCTTTATACACCATAGCTCTCTCTTTCTCGGCCGGCCCCGAGAAGTATTATATAGAGAAGCTCACGGAAAGTATATAAATTTCTTCGGCTCTCATTACCTCGTCTCGGGCGCGTGTATATTATAACGAAAGTGTCGTTCTCTCTCGCGCGTCCCAATGCCCTTTTCTCTCTCTCTCTCTCTCTCTCTCTCTCTCTCGACGGTATATATATAAGCAGGAAAAAAGAAGAGCGAGTGAGAGAAAGAGAGGAAAAAATGTTACTCGTGCGTTATAAAAAAAACACTCATACAGAGAAAAGTCTCTCTCTCTCTCTCTCTCGGATGCACTTTGTATTCTCTTCGTACGTACACGTAACATACATGTTTTTTTTCTCACCCTCTGTCTCTGGCTGGCTGCTGTTGCTGTTGCACTATGTGCAGCATGTATATAAAGTAGTATATGATATACACAAGAGTCTATAGTATATACGAAAGAGAAAGAAAGGAAAGAAAGATGAGTTTGCAAAGCGCCGCCGCGCGCTCTAGAGCTCTAGCTAGCTATATCTCTCTCTACTGCCGCGCAGTAAAACTGGAGCAAGGTTTTAATCGCCGAGCCGTGCATTATAGAGCCATATAGGCGCCGTCGTCGTCTCTCCTTTGTATATATATATGTGTATTATATACGTGTGCATCGTCGTAGTCGTTGTCGTCGTCGTCGTCGTGCTATTGCCTCATATATAATACGAACGCGAACGAGCGACGATGATAATACGCGCGCGGAGTAATAATTACCGAGTCGCGTCGCGGAGCGCAAACGCGCGCGAATATTTCGCGCATTTAATACGTATATACATACGCGCGCGTGCGTGCGTTTTGATTTCGCGCGCGTGTATATTCATTCGAGTAAGCGCTTATAAACCGAAAACCTATATAAACAATATTTGTAATGGTAATGCTTCGTCGTGGTCGTCGTTTTGTTTGCGTATAATACGTAGATGGCATCTGCCGCAACGGTATGTACCGCGCGTGTGTCTGTATATTATATCGATTTAATCTCGAATATAATTCGAGAGAGTGAGGCTGATATGACACGAGCTTTACAACCGAAGGGTTGCGAGAGTGAATATATAGAGCTCTCTCTCTGTGTGCTCTGCTTTGCTCTGGCTCTCTGTAGCTCTCTCTCTCTCTCTCCCTGATGTTCGTGACGTCATTGCCGAGGTTGTGCCCGTTATAACGTTCACATAGGTACATACACGCAGCGAGAGAGAGAGCACTGGCAAACAATAGCTTTCAACGTCAAAAGCTCTCTCTCTCTCTCGAACTTAAATTTTCAATAGAGCAATCGAGGTTTCGATGCATACGTGTATATATACGGTGCTGCAGCAGCACAGGGGAGGGGTGTATATTTTTGGCGGGGTGGTTGAAAGTCGATAAAAACTTTAATTCTTTTTGTATTAACGATTTGCGCTTTTTTGCATTTTTACAGGGTCTTCTTGACAAGTACCTCATTCTCAAGGCGAGCAACGCGGAGAGCAAAGTTTTCTACCTCAAGATGAAGGGAGATTACTTCAGGTATCTTGCGGAGGTTGCCACCGGTGACAATAGATACGGTAAGGATCCGATTCTTCTTTTTTTTTTATTATCGGCCTTCGTCTTTTTTTTTATTATTCTTCATTGAAAAATTATGCATTAAACTCTCGATGAAAGAAACAATGAACTTGCTCGATGATGCACGTGCCTTTTCATCCTTGGACAATCCCATATCGGTGGATATTTCGAGGAAACAAGAGGGATTGTCCTCTCTTCATTGTTACTTCGTTATTACTCTATTTTTTTTTTTACTTCTAATAATATAATGCTATACAAGCCTACATATTTAAAAATGAACATGTATACTAATCGATTTACTCACCGAACAAAAATGCAACAATCCAACAACAGCCGTCGTAGAGGACAGTCAAAAGGCATACTCGGACGCGTTCGAAATCAGCAAATCCAAAATGCAGCCAACCCATCCAATCAGGCTAGGACTCGCGCTCAATTTCTCCGTCTTCTATTACGAGATTCTAAATTCGCCGGACAAGGCCTGCCAGTTGGCCAAACAGGTATACACAGCTAGCTGAATACAAGAGAGCAATCGCACCAAAATTTGGGAGAGTAAGACAGAGAGAAAAAAAAAGTATATATATGCCGATGGTTCAGGGTTATTGTTCGAAAGAAAGAAAAAAACACACATGTCGTATATAAAATAATATAAGACGCACACACACACACGTTCATCGAAGCAAACGTGACTTGATCAGTATTATAAAAAAATATGTATACAATGTTTATGAATATGCAACATTTTTATAAGCTTATTCTTTTCAGCGAGAGAGAATCGAGGTTATCATCGAATTTTTTCCGTTCTACTGCCGTGTCGATTATTTAAATATTCGCACACGAGCTTTTACCTTTAACGCTTGGTTTTTTTTTGTCTTTTTTTTTATAATTTTTATTCCGTTGTTTTGAGATGATCAAAATGAAGCTGATCCTCAGCTGATGAAATTAAACTTGTGAACTTTTTTTCGACATTTGTATATTATCATCTTTGACCTTTTACAGTCGTGGTGGAGGACTCGCAGAAAGCTTACCAGGAAGCATTCGAGATAGCGAAAAGCAAGATGCAGCCGACACATCCTATTAGGCTCGGTTTGGCCCTCAACTTTTCCGTATTCTATTACGAGATCATCAATTCGCCAGCCAGAGCTTGTCATTTGGCTAAACAGGTTGGACGCGCGCCGCCCGCCGTCGGTTGGCGTCGGTCTAATTTGCTTGAGATTTTGGCTTCGAGCTTTGCGTGATTTTACAAAAACGAACCAAAAAAAAAAAAATTATTTGCATCGAAAAAACCTTGACTCATATCATATCGTTGATACATGAATTAATAAGACCATCATCAGATTTTTAACGCAAAAACGCATTGTTAAAAAGAAGTGTTCTTCCTCTACTTTTTTTTAATCACAAAAATGTCTATGTGTGTGTTATTATTACAAAGCAATTTTATTATGACAAAAATAATTGATCGACTATATACACGTTCAAGCGCTCTTGAACAGTGGCAAAAGTGTGTGTTATATTAGAACTAACCATCGTTTTTTTTTCTTCTTACTCTCTCATAGTTGTTGTAGGCTCAATTTTTTTTTAACTCAAATTCACAATACCGTATAAATTTACTGATGCACTTTTTTTCTCTCCATAATGTATAGGCATTCGACGATGCGATTGCCGAGCTCGACACACTAAACGAGGACAGCTACAAGGACTCGACGCTGATAATGCAGCTGCTGCGTGACAACCTCACCCTATGGACCAGTGACACACAGGGTGATGGCGACGAGCCACAAGAGGGCGGCGACAACTAACCCTCATAAAACCAATAAAACACAAAAAAACACATTACTTTATATATAAATAAAATATAAGCGCGCGAGTCTTCAAGAACAATTGAAGAAGATTAAGAAAAAAAAAACAAATATACAAAAACAACAAAACAACAATGATGAAAAATGAAAAAACCAGAAAATAATTATTATACTATTTGAATAACAAGACACAGGAAAAATTGCCTCCTTCAATTTCATCATCTGTCTCCTTACTCTTACCTTCCCCCCCTCCGTTCAATCAAAAATTCCTTGTCCATAAATTTTACCTCAAGTTCGTGTGTGTGATAATATCCCTCGGGGGTAAAATTCTCTTGTCACGTCATCGAAGTTTTTCGCTTCAGTGGTTTATACCTGTATTTACACTCTAATCAGTATATAAACGATTTTTCACTATGTTTAAGACTAGTTAAAATAAAAGAAGAACGGACTCGACAAAGAATTTACCAATTGCAAACAAATCAGAGGGATATTTTATAAAAACGTCCTATTTGTCATGTATATGGGTAATAAATAAAAAAAAAAAACCACACAAACACAAAACGCCGCGTAAATTAGCACCTTTTTCACCCGATCACTGAGTACTGATTCCATCGTGACTCTTTCCTGGAATTATTCATTTCTGAAAAATCTTTTTCACGAGACGATTAATCGATCATGAAAATTTACATAGAGTCAATACTTGGTGTCTAAAAAAACGAAAAGTATGTCTTTCCTCCTCCTTCGCCTCTTGTCTATTTGTACTTCATCAAAACTCATTTTATCATGCAGCTTCGTACCCTTCTTTTTCACGACCTTCCTTCAGAAAGTATAAGAACACATTTTCTCTCGAAACTACTTCCCTCCGGGTGCCTTCCTCTCTCTCTTTCTCTCTCTCTCTTTCTAACTTTCCAACTTCGAATTTCGTGTATGCATCTCTGTGAAACAATTTGCATTTCTCACCTTCTCTCATTTATCTTCCTTTCACTGGTTTCCGCATTAATTTAGGACCAGCGAGAGGAAGAAAAATTGTAACAATTCGTGCGAGCTTTATAACTCGGGAAAAGAGAAGATGAAACGTGTAAATCTGTTTTCAACGGTGTGAAACATAAAAAATATTATATTTGAAGAGAACCAAACACTTTGATGGAAGAGTGAAGCGCTCAATTTTTAATGGTATATAATGGAATTATGTGTGAATACATACTATTTATATATTAAAAACAAAACAAAAACCAAAAAACTTGAAAGATAATATCATCTTGAATTTTACTTTTTAACGCAACACACGCTTCAACTTACATACTTGTTCAATCAAAAAAAAAGAAAGAAATAACGAAACGACGAAGCTGAATTTAATGGACATTGTTCTTAATATCCTCTTTGATGTTGTGAATCAAATTCAAGTTTTACTGCAAAAAAGCCGAGAGAATGGAAGAATATGTTTTCTGAATCAAGGTGGTATGTATGAGCGCGCGCGCACACACACACGAAGGAGAAGCGTCGAAATGTGAGAATAAACAATTAATATTGTAATAGCGAAACCATTTAAGCTTTGAACAAAAAATGAAGAAAAATTTAACGTGACATTGTGTGTAAGTTCGAGCTAAATTTACTGTCATTTAATTATTATAATACATGTAATATGTAAAAATGCGGCTCGATCGATGGGTTTCGATTAGAAAACTGATAAATGAAATAAGACAAAAAAAAAACAAATAATGACTCACGAATTATCTTCATCTTCTTTTTAACAATTATGATGATTACAATATGTTTATTCGGTTTCTCTTTTTTCGTTTGTGTTACTTGTCCGTTAATTATTTATCATATCATTATATTATATTTACTTTTTTAATTACTTATACTTTTCTTCTTACCTGTATCTTTTATTACTACTGCATACTACCAATCAGTTTTTCGTTGTGATACAAGATTTTTTTTTATAAATAACAACAGCATTGTGAATGCAGCGTTTATATATAATATATATATTTTTTTTCGCGAACAAAAGCCATCTGAGTACCAAGTACTGAAATTTTGTATTCGAGAAAAAATAGTAGGTGTTATTCCTTCGTTATTTTTGTTTTCCTTGTTCAAATGAGAGTGTTTAATGATCGCGCATTGGTAAATATGATCGTTTTTTGAATGTCCAATTTTATATTAATGCGACATATTACATGTCAAAGTAGAGTGAACAAAAAAGAAGAAATTAGAGCATTTTTACACATTTTAACGTGCTTTTACAAGAACCGATTAGCAAAATAAAGAGGATGATAAAAAGTGTGTTAATTAGAAGTATTTTGCCCGTTGATGATTATCGATCTTGGATTGTAATTTTTACTTTGCCGTTATTATTTTTCTCGCGATCGTTACTTTTGTAATTACTTTAGTAACAAAGTAAACTAAGGAAGAATTAAAAAATTCTAGAAAAAATAAATTCATTTTAAGTTTTCATTTTTTTCTGTCCGTTACTTCACTATTTGAGCAAGTGAGAGAGAGAGAAAGGTTGAATTTTGGGAGGATGCACATACCCACTGAAAAAAACTTTTGAAGGAGCAAAGTACCAAGAGAACAGGTGTTGTTAAAATTAAAGTCAATTCATCCATAAGGAAACTCGAAAAACATACAAAAGGGATCTAATTAAAGTAAAAAAAAAAGCAAAATACTCATGCACAATGAGACAAATATTAATAATATAATATTCTCACCTTTTCTATGTGAATGATACCTATTAATTAGTACTTTAAAGTTGATACAAAAAAAAAACATAACTTTGAGCTCGAAAAAAGCAAAAAAAAAGTTTAATCATGTTGTGTACGTATGTGTCAGTTGTCCTTATAAACATTAAAAAATATAAATGAGAAGTGCATGCACATGCCTGACGACCAACAAAATTTATGATAATCAGCCAGGAATATTTCTTAAGCTACTTAAAAATGAGAGCAGAGATGATGCAGAACAACATAAATAAAATATTAACACGATGTTTTTCTGGTAATAACTGTTGTTGAAAAAAATTGTTGTGTGTTTAAAAAAAACTATAAAAAAAATATATAATATAATATATCATCGATGTATGAAAGAGAAAAAAAAGCGAAAAAAAAAAGTAACTATACAAAATCGCGGTGATAAGCACAAAACTAATGTCCCTCGATGTTACGTATACCATTTTCTGCCCGTGTTATCAGGTGCCTATAATATATTTACGATGCAAAAAAAATCTCTCTGTCTGTCGCATAAAAGAAAAAATAAAATAAAGAATTATCTTCGAGCTTTTTAAACGGAAATATTTCGGATGAATCGTTGAATTTTTTCAATCGTGATTGTGATTGTGTGTGTTTTTAAATAGACCAAGAAAGAAGATATTACGAAAAAATCATCTCTCTCTCACTTTCTTGGATTACTACTCGATAATATTAACATAATGCTTGTAATTTATTATTACTGCGATGGCCTTTTCTTTCGCAGCTATTCAAAGTCAGTTTAAATTTTTTTTTTATTTTAAAAAAAAATTTTTTTATCGTGCAGCCGAAGGAACGGAAAATATAAAATAGGATTTGATCGTTCATGCACACAAACTTAAGGCATGCAATGGAGAAATGAATTTGGTCAGGCAAGAGTGAGATAGGCACGTGTACGCAAGAGCAAGAAAAAAAGAGAGTAATCTATTACTTACCAATTGTAGAGATTAATAAATTAAGATAAAAAACACAAGAGGAAACATAGCGAATATTAACGAAAAAAAAGTCAGAAAGATTGAATTATACAATTAATATAATTTTCATCGGATTTGCAGCAACAAAACAAAAAAAGTGGATGTCAAGGTCAAGCCATACACATTGATAAATTAAAAAAATTCTTCGCACGTTACGAAAAGCGTATAACGACTGGGCCACATTGAGTATAAAGTACGTACACACTGCACCACAGAGTATTACAATTATTAAAGAACCCAAAGCTTTGCCGAAAAAAAAAGAAACTCGCGGATTGAAAAATTAGCCGATTAAATGAAGAAATAAAAGAAACAAAAACTGACTCTCTATTTGTAATCGAAATCGTCAAAAGCCATCTTGTAAATTGTATTTATTAATTAACTTTATGATTATGGATTTATGAATTAATTATTATAAACGTTTACACGAAATAATAAATTCTGATAAAATGTCTAAAAAAAAAAAGGGAGAAAAAAAATTAATTCACACACGTGTGCGTTTGTGCATTTTTCATACATACATATAATAAAAAAAAAACACTGTAATCATGTCGTGCACTACGGCGCTATTGCGTGAGCGCGTTAACTTTTTTTTTTATTTTTTCATTCGCTGCTCAATTAGTTCATCCCAACGGATTTAGATCACGGAAGGTATGTACACGCGTACGGGAGTCGTCGTCGTCGCGCACACGGCCTATTTTTTCGCTCGCTCGTATTCATACATAACTACGTCTATTCGACGAGTCAATATTTGATTAGCTAAACGCGTCGCGCGTCAACGTATGTATACGCATGGATTTTTTAATTTTAAAAACAGTTAGGTACAATATTTATCTATCGACAATTATGACGCAGTGCCGCTGCTTATTCTTGTATTTTTGCACACGAGGCGATACACGCAGGGGCCGTACTCATTAAGTACATATATATATACGAGCACGTGATCGTCCAGTGCGACAGTTGTAAGACTTGCGAATTTTTTGGAATTAATAACGGAACCGACCGATCGACGTGTCCCGCAATCGATGCTTATAAATTCATTTCTTGGTTGGTGCGTCGTGCAAACCGTTGTGACAATTGGGCGTGCAAACATTTTGGAGTCTTTGCGCCCGGGGCACCATCGATCGATTGAATTTTTTCGATTAAAATTACGTGTCGATCGAATTTTAATGTAAAATTGATGTCGTTTTAATATTCTTTCATTAACTATTATTGTTTCTAATATATAAATTTTTTTATTTCAATCGATACTGACTCGATCGAAATTAAATATGATAGGTGGCATATTTCATTACCATTATCATACAAAAGTGTACCATCACAGGAACTTACCATAAAATAATTAATATGAAAAATTATACAACCAATACGAATTAACCGAACGAATGGACTTCGTTGGCATGACCGTTAACGGACAGCACGATGTGTATATTCCAGATTTCAATCTTCTCTCACGACTAGCAGTCCTCGAAGTCGCGTCGACTTCAGAATGAAAAAATCATCGTTCCTATTCACCTGTAAACTTGGCTCTTCCGACATTTTTAAAAGCAACGTTCGGTCGTCTATACATCGCGCATATTTGTGAAAAAGGTGTACCTTCTTACAATGAATTTTTTTTATTTTCGGCGCGTCTTTGATTTAAACACACACGATTTTGTTATCTTTTATAATTAAAAAATCGATAACCACTCGAATAGCTCGTGTGGTTCTCTTAAAAAAAAACAACCCATGTCGAATTCGATGAAGAGGTCAAGAGATGCTGAGACTCGAGCTGACGATGGCCATCTACGAATATCGTAATGAGCACACATGGTTTAATTTTTATGAGAAATTTTCGTGCATTTTTCAAGTGTCTTTTTTTGGAGGGTTAAAGTCTTTGGGCGCAGTTTCACGGGCTCGGAACATTTTGTTATATTTCCCCGATTTTTTAAGTTTATTAAATGCTGCTCCTTATGACTTCCCTTAAATTTATAAGAGTAGCGCAGCGGAGTACGATTTGAACTTGATACTGATGGCTGGTACAAAATTTCTTGTTTTTTTTTCTATAACTTGGCTATACCGAACGAGGAAGAAAATTTTAGTTCACGCGATGCGCCACCTATTTACGTGCAATGTATTCAAAGATCACTTACCCGTGGGCACATAGTTAAAAGATGAAGATTCTCATTAGCTGAGATTGCGAGTTCTCCATTTTTTATATGACATGCCGTTATCACCTTTACCGAATAAATTCGAAATGGTTCATTTTTTGCCTTGGATTTTGTATGGTCATACTCATAACCGTTTCTTTTCAATGCGAACGCATCTTTTGCGATTACCCCCTTTCTCGCCACACGATCTTGGAGGGGGATGTGAATGTTTCCACACCGACAAATTATTTACGCCTTTCAATGCTTCTACTAAACAATCCTCTAAAATATTGGTCAGTTGCGAATAACGTTATCATAATTTGATAACTCCCATGGGTCGATTTTCAGGTATTTTTGCACGCAATCAATAACAGCCAAATCTTTGTTTTTCGTATAATACTTTTTTTCTCTCGGAAGGTAGGCTAATAACACCCCTGCGATCTCGTTGTTTGTTGTCGGTATCCAGATGTCGATGGTCCTTTTCCCGACGATCCCCCCTCTCTCTTCTGTATCGCTTGCTCGTGCCAAACATTCTGTCTTTTTATTGCCGGCGCCTGTCGAACGAGAGTGAAAATTTAAATTTACGCAAAATCCGCCACTGGCGTATAGGCGAACGCGCGACATTCAAAGATTCGCCCACGCACAAAACCATCACTTACCCAGGCCAGAGGATACATGGTTACGAGGTAAAGTTCATTTCGCCTCGCACTCCTGAAACCTGGCGTAATTTCGTTTCCTGTTGCGCACGCGAATACACACTTCACGCTCTTGATGTCGAAACACTTAAAGTGATGCGGTGGCGTATAAATATAACCCCGACCTGCGTTCCAGTCTCTTGTCACATTTCTTATAAATGTCCCTTGCCCCGTATGCGACCACATGTAATCGTTTGGACACGAACTGTCATATCCATGACATACGCACAGAACCAGTTCATTTCCCTTGTCCCTCATCACATTCCATAAGCAATTGTCGAAATGCTGTTGATCTTCAAATACAGTTTTAATTGGACTCGCGTCCGATTTAAGAAACGTACACACTTCTACATATGCTTGTATGCAAATAACAGTTCGGTAATCTATAACTATCGGATTTTCTTGGTTTTCGTGGCTGGGTAACCTTAATGCAGGGCAGAGACAAAAATCACGTAGCCTTAAAAAATTTTCATGGTCACGTCTGCGCGCGTGGACATGGGCATGCGTATTGTAAACCTCTTTCGACACCCACGCGAACTCTCTCACGTAATCCCTGCTCTCCCATACCGACGAGCCTCCGGATACGCTACCTGCAACAGGCGTCAAATGATCAGCACGATGCCTCGCTATATAACACAGAGTAAATCATGGTCTCACAGTAGGAGCACTGGAAGTGATGGTCGCGGCCTCGTAGACGACTCTCGTAGAGCTTGGCCAGCATCCGCTGGACGGCGACCTGTCTCAGAGCCGTGGCCGGATAGCCGGTCTGGTCCGAGACGACGTCGAAGCCACAATTTTCCGGATGGCTACGGGCGTCCGGATTACGGGGCTCGTGGCCCTTGAGTAGGGTAAAGTGACCCACTACTTTTGGCGACGATGAGCCACACGAGGGACACTTGTTGGTCGGCGATTTGTACTTGAGATGTAATCGGGGCTTGTGTCGATTGTGACACTGGCCAAACAGCAACAATCTGTCCTCGGTCCAGACGTCGATCGGCCGTTTCAGAAATTGGCTAACCTCGACGAGGTGGCCCGTAGTCGCGGGCCCGTGAATTATCGACCATACGGTTTCCCCGAGGATCGGTATCATGGCGCACTTCCGGATACGATTTTGCTATTTTTTTTCTTCTTTTACTGAGATTTTACTTTTTTTTTTTCAATTCTTTTTTTTACTTAAGGAATAATTTTGAGCCGAAACGTTTCTCTGCTTGAAGCAATAATTTTGACGTTACCGAAATAGAAGGTTATAAAGGGCTTACGAACAATATAACCTGAACCGCAGTTCACTTTTTGTATAAAAAAGAGATTGTTATACATTGCATTCGATTTTTATGGAGGTAACAAAATTATGCGTTTAAAAGTGTTACTTGTTTTATAATTGCTCAAATTTATGATAGAATTTTATTCTTGTTATTAATGGAAAAATTCCTTCTTCTGTCGAAATCATTTCTTAACCCATAGAATGACATTTTTTTCACTGCGAATTACTTTTAATCGATAATTACGGCAAGCCATTTCATTTTCACGCGATTAACGTGGTTTTCGCTCGCCCCCAGCATTGGGTACAATAATATGTTAATTCAATGTTTGTTAGCTATTGTATAGAAGTTTTGTTAGCTATAGACAATTTTTAAAAAATTTACGTTAAAACGACATGTGGCCCGAGGACGTGTGCGCGCGCCCGCCTTAGATTATATGTAGATAGCTCTCTTAAAAGAAAAAAAAAGAACGAGAAAATAAAAAGATCATGCTGCTGACCTCGTGAAGGTCAAATAGAAATATCGCAAAGAGCTCATATGGTTTGTTTATATGGTTTATTTCATTTTCCTGTTCTACTTGAGTGGGCTTCAATCGGGAAAGACATCTGGATCTTGTATATTATTTTGTTGTCTATATCATTTATTTTTTTCTGTATGTTACAACTTGAAATCCTTCCTCCTGATTAGGTTCAACTGATGATGATGCTGATCCTTGTAATGATCGTCGTTTGCGTGCCGATCTGGCTCCTGAATTGTTTGGTGCTTCAGTTGCAATTGATACCTTTGGATCTGCGAGTAAACCCTCATTGGAATTTTGCTGTCGAACGAGAATGAAAATTTTTTGTTTACACCTACGCATGCAACATTCAAAGATCGCGCTCGTATAGGAACAATCACTTACCCACACTGGGTATGCGGACACGAGGACAAGATAGTACGGATCGGTCGCTACCCGAACACCAATATTAGGACTTTGCACACGTACTGTACATTTGAATACCGCTTCTGCTCTTTCGACTGTAAATCGTACGAATCTCGCTGGCGGTCCACGAATATACCGAAGAGCCTGTTTTAGCCCCAGAATTGTTGGAATGTAATCTGAGACTGTTCCTGCATTCATATCTGCACGAATATTTTTTTGATTACATGCCCTCTGGATATTTTTACAGATACATTTTTTCGCTTCTTCGAAATGATTCTCCAATAATATCTTTAAACACGTCTTTAAATCCTCTTTATCAGCGAATATCGTTACGGGCATATTATCATTCTTTGAAAACTCACTGCCATTAACATACCTTTTTTTTATGGCATCATATTTTTTTATGCACTTAATTATTTTGTAATTTGGTACTGTTTTGTTAGCATCTCTATATCCATCAGGACAATGACACTTTGGTTCGCAATTTGGATAGTACACGTGAACATGAGCATGTCCATTGTCAGAATTTATTGATTCAGTATACATTTTATCCGCGAAATCTTTCCAATCCGTGCCTCCGGATACGCTACCTGCAACAGGCGTCAAATGATCAGCACGATGCCTTGAAATATAATACAGAGTAAATCATGGTCTCACAGTGGGAGCACTGGAAGTGATGGTAGCGGCCTCTTAGACGACTCTCGTAGAGCTTGGCCAGCATCCGCTGGACGGCGACCTGTCTCAGAGTCGTGGCGGGATAGCCGGTCTGATCCGAGACGACGTCGAAGCCGCAATTTTCCGGATGGCTGCGGGCGTCCAGATTGCGGGGCTCGTGGCCCTGGAGCAGCGTGAAGTGGCCCACTGCTTTTGAAGACGACGACGATTTGCACGAGGGACACTTGTTGGTCAGCGATTTGTACTTGAGGTGTAATCGGGGCTCGTGTCGATTGTGACACTGGCCGAACAGCAACAATCTGTCCTCGGCCCAGACGTCGATCGGCCGTTTCAGAAATTGGCTAACCTCGACGAGGTGGCCCGCCGTCGCGGGCCCGTGGATTATCGACCATACGGTTTCCCCGAGGATAGGTATCATGGATCCCTTTTTTTTCGCGATCGGCGCACTTCCGGATACGATTTTGCTATTTTTTTTTCATTTTTTTTCTTTTTACTCAAGGAATAATTTTGAGCCGAAACGTTTCTCTGCTTGAAGCAATAATTTTGACGTTACCGAAATAGAAGGTTATAATATAACCTGAACCGCAGTTCACTTTTTGCATAAAAAAGAGATTGTTATACATTGCATTCGATTTATACCGAGTTAAGAGAATCGTGCGTTTGAAAGTGTTACGTGTTTTGTTACGTATTATGTTATTCTTTCAAGAGCCTTAAAAATTACGTTATGAAAAATTCCTTTTTCTATCGAAATCATATTTTAACAAGTAGGACGACATTTTTTTCACTGCGAATAACTTTTAATCGATAATTACAGCAAGCCATTTCATTTTCACGCAATTAACGTGGTTATTGTTCACCCCCAGGATTTCGTATAATAATACGTAAATTTAATGTTTAATCTAAAATGAAAGCTTTTTTAGCTATGGACATTTTTTAAAATCAAAAATATATCTGTACTAAAATAATAATACATTCACGAAGAAAGTATACTAATATCTGTTAACGGGCCATGGCGCACTTTGTATGTCACGCTCGCCTTGAATACAACTCACAAGATTCGTTGTGAGTTTTATAATGGCTTTTTTCTTTATATCTATGATAAAAAAAAGAAAGAGAAAATACAGAGATCAAGCTGCTGACCTCTTGAGGTTCAAATAGATTTATCGTAAGGAGCTCATATGGTTTATTTATGTGGTTTATTTCATGGTCTTTTTTGCAGTTTCGGCTGAGTTGACTCCGATACGTCCAGTGGATCTTTAATTCTTAAGTTCTTTCTTATCCGTTGATGTAATGGTTCGCTCTTGGGTGCATCTGATGATTTTATCGGTGTTGATTTTCCTCCCGATTCCGGTTGGCCTTGTGAAAATTGTTGGTTTCTTTCCCCGCGAAATGACGATTTTTCATCTGTCGATCGGTTTGACGACGATCGTTGATCTACCCCTGCCATTCGAGCTGCTGTTGTTGGTTGTCCTCCCGATGCCGATGGACCTTGAAGCGATCGTCGTGTACTTTCCGAATGAAATTGCTTTGGTTTTTCAAATGTTGGAGCTGATCGTCGTCCCCGTGACGATTGAGGCGACGCTGCCGATAGTCCTTGTAACGATGGTTGTTCGCTTGCCGAGCGAAGTGGCGTTGTTCCAGATGTTGATGGGTTTGGTGATGGTAGTTGTGACCCTGCCGTTTGACCTGCTGTTGTTGATGGTCCTCCCGATTCTGGTTGGCACCATCTCACGCCTCCCCAGACCGACCATATTGATAAAAGTGATGCGTTTGATGCTATTTTTTGTTCATTCGTTGATGATGACGAGTTTGATGTTGGCTTTTGTACTCTCAATGCCGGTCTGAAAACTCTAGTCATTCTCTCCGGTATCGGTAGTTTCCCCTCATTCTGTCAGACGAGATTAAGAAAATTTTAGTCCCCGTCGTTCGGGTGAATTATTGTATGCTCATCGCGGTCGCGCTCAATGTCATTTACCTCAATCCTTATCGGGTACATGGTTTCGAGATATAGAACCCGAGACGTTTTGCCATTTGAACCCGTAGTACGAGACTTCAGTATCGTCCGTACGTATTTGATCTCGAAATAAAAGTCGGTAGTTCGATTTCCCTCTAAGTCCCAGATGAAAGTGTAAGCCCGCTTTTGCAATGCGGCTACAGGCGAACCGATCGACGCTCTATGTCGGTCATAACGGTACTTATCACAGCTGGGTCGGTGCTCTTGTTCGATACATCGTCTCGCGGCCTTCGCAGGCGCATCGCGCATTACTGCTGTTAAACATTCGACCAAGTCTTCTTCGCACTCGAATAGCGTTTTAATCGTTTTTTTGTCGGGGTTGCTTATTTGTAAATATTTGTCCATGCATCCTATAAATTTTAACCCGCCGTCTTTCTCGAGTTCTCCGTTCGTGCCCGAACATGCACATTGTCTATCACAGCTCTCTCTGTACACGTGAATATGAGCGTGCCCACGGTATTTCTTTCCGGAGGTCCTTATCAATTTTCGGGAATCACTGTCTGTCCAAAGCTTGCCTCCGGATAAGCTACCTGCGTTCGCGTGACGCGCAAAAATCAACGCCGCTCATATAGCAAGCAATGAAATGTATAATGCGTGGGCTACGATATTGTATATTAGGGTGGTCCACTTTTTAAAAAAATTTTTCTATCTCGGGGGATCCATCGGAATCTGAAAGTTTAAGGTTTAAAATGAAGTTTCCTTTAAACGAGAACTCAATTAAATGATTTTAGATGGTGTCGATGGATTTTTGAAGTTTAAAAACGTGCTCCTAAAAAGGAGCAAAATCGGGCAACCATTCGATTTATTTCAAACTTTGTTCAGAGTGTAAAAATGATCTTAACGATACATTTTCTTACGTATTTTTGTCTGCGCGTAGTTAGTTTTGACCTGGGAGCACCATTTCATTGAAAAAAATACACTTTTTCGATCGTTCTTTTTCGCCAATTTCGCAAAGTTCATTTTCGAGCGAGCGGCAAATGAACAGAAAAAATCTAGAAAATTTTTTGACACCACCCAAATTTAGGATTTTTTATGACGAATCCAACGGTATATATATTAGTAATGCAGAAAAAGTACGACTTTATCCCAAAAAACGATATTAAAAAATGGAAAAATGGAAAAATATATTCGTTTCTTCAAAAAAATGGCTGAGTATAATCACTCATGAAAATAATTGAATACAATTATCTGATAGGTTTTTTTCTCGCCTCCAACGTCGTTTTCAGAATTAAAAAATTCGCAAGATTCGCTGAGATACAGCTGTTTTTGTACGATGCCCTTTTTTAGCTTAAAATTCTGCTTTGCTGGTTTTTTAATGAATAGAGCCAGCTCAGAATTGTTGAATTTTGAACAGAGTTTGAAATAAATCGAATGGTTGCCCGATTTTGCTCCTTTTCAGGAGCACGTTTTTAAACTTCAAAAATCCATCGACACCATCTAAAATCATTTGTTTGAGTTCTCGTTTAAAGGAAACTTCATTTTAAACCTCAAACTTTCAGATTCCGATGGATCCCCCGAGATACAAAAAATTTTTTGAAAAAGTGGACCACCCTAATGTATATACGTACAGCGAGAGCACTGGAAGTGATGGTCGCGGCCTCGTAGACGACTCTCGTAGAGCTTGACGAGCATACGCTGGGCCACCACCTGCCTGAGCACGCAGGCCGGATAGCCGGTCTGGTCCGCGACGACGTCGAAGCCGCAATTTTCCGGATGGCTGCGGGCGTCCGGATTGCGGGGCTCGTGGCCCTGGAGCAGCGTGAAGTGGCCGGCCGACGATGTCGACGACAGCGACCAGCCGCCACACCGGCGGCACTCGCGGCGCCTGGCCGGCAGCGATACGTGCTTGAGGTGCAATCGGGGCTTGTGTCGATGGTGACACCTGCCGAACAGCAACAATCGGTCCTTGGCCCAGACGTTGATCGGCCGCCGCAGGAACTGGCTCAACTCGAAGACGTGGCTCGTCGTCGCGGGCCCGTGGATTATCGACCATACGGTTTCCCCGAGGATCGGTATCATGGTGCACTTCCGGATACGATTTTGCTATTTTTTTTTTTGTCTACTTTATTATATTTTTACTTTTTTTTTTTAACTTTTTTTTCACTCAAGCAATAATTTTGATTTTTTCGAAATGTTGAAGGGATTGTAAATTTTGAGCCGAAACGTTTCTTCTGCTTAAGCAATCATTTTGACGTTACCGAAGTTGAAGGTTATAAGTGCGCTTGACGCACAATAACCTGGATCACAATTCTTTTTCTGCATAAAAAGAATTTTGTCACGTGTATACATCGTGTTCTGCTCATTGAAAGACATTAAAATCTAAAGGACCATTATAATAAAACATATTTTTTCTATCATTACTTATTTTATCATTTTATTAGATTACGAAAAAAAATGGGCAATGAAATTTCTTTTCCATTCCTCTCTCAAGATCGTTTTGAATGTTAAAGGGATTGTTCTCTGTGACTTTCTTGATATTTCCCTAAAATTTCAGCCCCGGTTGTCGAACTATGTAACTAATGTAAAAGTCGCGTTATTAAGGGGACCTCCCTCCTCCAAATTGAAAATAAAAATGTTTTTTCAAAGATTTATTTGTAATAGAATAAAACGACGTATCTCAATGAAACTTTTTATACATACTTTATTGACCTTATACAACATAAAAACCTTTTTTTATAATTTTTTGCCACCCAGTGTCATCTGCTAAAATTATTCAAAAAAAACACGAAAAAACCGCGGCGGGAACGATTAAGAAAAAACCATTAATTTTATCACCCTGAAATTTTAACACAATGATCTGTCCATGTTACTGCTCAGAATGAACTAGAATGAAAATCATTGGTAAAAAAGTAAAGAAATGGCAGCGTTTTTTCGAAAATCGAACTTTTTTTTTCTCGAAAATTATTTATATCTCCAAAAATATCATGCCAATTATGTTCATTCTAGTTCATTCTGAGCAGTAACGTGGGTAGATTATTGCGTTAAAATTGCAGGGTGATAAAATTAATGGTTTTTTTCTTCATCGTTTCCGCCGCAGTTTTTATTTTTTTCGTGTACTTTTAAAGCAATTGTAGCAGACGACAGAGGGTGGCAAAAACTTATAGAAAAATTACTATTATTATCATCATCACCCAACTACCTTCAAAGTATTTTATAATATCTCGATTACACAATAAGCAGTCTTATTTCTCGTTTTATTCACCAAAACTCCTCTCTCGCATAAAAAAATTCCGATCTTTGAAATTTCGCGCGCAAAATCGGAGTCGCTCGCGCATATATGCGCGAGCCTCGCTGACATCATGATGAAATTCTGCTGCAGCCTGCAACCAGTCGGACAGAAGCGTGGTGCGCTGCTTATTTTATCGTCTGCTATGCTCGTTATATACCTCCAACGTAAGCGAGAGAGAGAGACGTTATAGTCGACAACGATAAAAACTCTACTGCTGCGCGGCCCGCTGTTGTCTGTGTGTGGTCTGCGGGACAGCCACACAGTTTATATATTATTATACGACACGCGGAGAGCGAGAGAGAGATACATCAGAGACTCAATAATAGGTATTGGCACACAGAGAGACACACACACACACACACGTGTGTAGACTTTATATCTATCTAACGCGTTCGTGTGTATTATATATAGGCGCCGCGCGTCAAAAACTTCACAGCAGCGGAGCGCGTAGAGCGCGCGCGAGATATATCCCCCCGAGATTATTAACACCGCGCATCGTATGCGTGTAGTAGTCTATCTATACATTATAAAAAGCGTAAAATTATCAAAGTGGGAGAGTTAATATATAGCCGCGAGGAGAGGCCCGGCGCGCCGTTTTTCAGAGGTCACCTTCAACCAGACAAGCAGCAGTACGTACTACATACATCTACATAGGTACTTATATATACTATACGAAGCTCCGCGTCGTGTGTACGTGCGTAGTGATAGTGTGCTGGTGTGGTGTGTGCTTCGCGACTAGCAGTAGCAGCAGCAGCATCAGCATCCCACGCGAACAGAGGTTTATTCGTCGAGTAACCCTCGTCGGACGATCAACCACCCCTCCCCGTCGTCGACGACGATCAACCGGACGTATTTGACAGCACCAAGTTCTTTTTTGTAATAATAACAAAGACTGTCGGTGTGCTCGTCTCTGTGTGTGTGCGCGTGTGTGACCCGGTGAGTTCTCCATTCGATACCGTCATGGTCTATCGTCGTCGTTGGCACGCGCTCTCCAGCACGTTCACGATCCATAATAATAAGTGTGTTGCGTCGTCGTCGTTGTTGTCTTGATCGCGCGCGGATGTGCGATTGATTTTCGACTCGACGTGTGTTGTGTGTATCGATTGTGACATTGGATGCCATATATTTCTTTTTTTTTTTTTCAAATTAGCGCATGTGTTTGCGAAGTGATTTTGACATGTCGTCGTCGTCGTCGTCGTTGTCGTCCTGCACCGACGATTGTTTTTAAAGGTCGACAGCGTGCACACACGCGTGTGCGTCGTGGCCTCACGCCCGTTCGTTTCATTATAAATATAATTTGAAACCCCGAAAAAAAATAAATGCGTGTGTAACATCTTCATTGAGAGAGAGAGAGAGAGAGAGATGTGCGGAGAGCGCGTGCGAGAGAGAGATGATCTTGGTATTCTTTTCTGCTTCGCCTCGACCCACTTTGAAACGCGGCTCTCGTCGTTAATGAGAGAGAAAGAGACGGAGAGCGAGAGAGAGAGCGCGCGCGATCAGAGATAGACCTTGACATTGACTATATACTGCTGCTGTATGCTGTATGCTGTATGCTTATACCGTGTGTGCTCTGCCTGCACTGCTTTATACAGATTACATGCTGTGCAAAAGTGCAGAGATATAACAGAGAAAATAATAATGATGATGATTGATGATGAACGTCTGTTTGAACTTGCTCATTTTTTTTTGTTCTGTCTGAAGGTGCTCGCTGCTGATCGAGGAGGAGGTTTTTAAACTTGGTTTTTTGATATAACAAGCATCGTTGGCCCATCATCATCATGGACGAAGAAGGGGTGGCGCACAGATTCATCAAGCCCGGCAGCCACAGGGGCAAGGGACTGGCTGTATTCACCAGCGGAGGAGACTCTCAGGGTTAGACCGCTTGAACTAAAATATCTCATGAGATTATTGCCATTTGTATTCGCAACTGTCAGTGATGAATTTTGATTGCTGACAGTTGATGAGAGCAATAGATTTGTTTTGCATGATGTAATACGAGTCTGTGATCTATAGTTGAAAGCTTAAAACGAATTGCCTCATGCAGAAACATTTTTGAGATAATAAACAGTTCTGACTGAAAAGAGCCAATGACTAATGTCTTATGTAATTCGTGCAGGTATGAATGCAGCTGTCAGAGCAGTGGTACGCATGGGCATCTATCTAGGATGCAAAGTATTCTTCATCAGAGAAGGCTACCAAGGAATGGTGGACGGTGGAGACAACATTGTCGAGGCTAATTGGTCCTCCGTGTCTTGCATCATCCATCGTGTAAGTTTGCTACCGTACTACTCAATCACTTCTTCAGATAAAGATCTCAAAACAGCAGCAATTGCAGCAGACGTAATAAAAACGTTGCGCTGCGAAACTATTAAATCATTGCACTGTGTGTGCTTGTCTAAACGACGATAAATTAACATTTTATTATTTGTTTCTTCTGTGTATTGCAGGGTGGCACAGTGATCGGCTCCGCGCGATGTAAAGAATTCCGAGAGCGCGAGGGCAGAAAGAAGGCGGCCAAAAATCTCGTCATGCGCGGTATATCGAACCTGGTCGTGATCGGTGGCGACGGCTCGCTCACCGGTGCCAATCTTTTCCGCGAGGAATGGTCCGACCTCTTGAACGATTTGGTCAAAGACGGTAAGAGCCAGAAAGATAATATCGAGAACAAAGAGAAAAATCACTCGATTACTGCGTGTGATTTAGAGCAGAGCCTCGAGTCGTGCGATATGCGTATATTGTTTATCGATCAGTCGATCGACGAATGTCTCTCGCATCGATCTATAAATAAAACTTCTTTGTATTGTAGGTGCTATCACTCCTGATCAGCGTGAGAAGTTCCAACATCTTCACATCGTCGGTATGGTCGGCTCGATCGATAACGATTTTTGCGGCACAGACATGACGATCGGTACCGACACGGCCCTGCACCGCATCATCGAGAGCATCGACGCCATCGTCAGCACGGCCTACTCGCATCAGCGCACCTTCATTATGGAGGTCATGGGCCGTCATTGCGGGTGAGGAAAAAAAAAGAGAAAAACGAGAGGAAGATTCTCGGAAATGATACGAAAACGAATATAGTATTAATGAGCGAGTGAAATCGATACGCGCCTCGTAGATCGGGTTTCATTGGAGAACAAAATGAAAAATAGTTTAATCGACGATATCGATTTCATTCGATGATCATGATTCGAGTTATTATTTTGTCATTTCATTCTTTTAATTTTTTTTTCTTTTGTTTATAATTTTTCGATTCTTCTTACGTTTATGAACGATTGATAACACAATTGCGCGCGATGGAAGCAAAAGCAAAAAAAAAAAAAAAACAAAACAAAGAAAAAGAAAAACATGATTAATGCAAATGGAATGAAAAACAAAAATAGGTACCTGGCGATCGTCGGTGCATTAGCCGCCGAAGCGGACTACGTATTCTTCCCGGAATGTCCACCTCCCGCCGATTGGCCTGAGAAACTTTGCAAAAAGTTGGAGCAGGCATGTCTTATCTTACTTTCTACGAAAAACAACAACAACAAAAAAAGCAACAATCACGAATTTTTTTTTCTCTCATACTTGTAAAAGCTACTACGTCCGTTTTTTTCGTAATTTTATAACTTACTTGTATTGAATTGTTCTGCATTCGCAAAAATACTCCCCTTTTTCTTGTACTATAAACGCTAATTATTTCCGAGTACAATAGCATAAACGGTAAGATATCTCACCCCTGTCACCCGATTTATTTTTCTGGCTGTTGTGTATTTTTCGTATTGTATTATCTTACATGTATTATTAACTTGAAAATATCGCTAAAAAGAAGTTAGTTTGCTGCACTGATCTTTTTTTGTCTCGGTGTTTTTCGATGTGAAAAAAAACTTTTTTCTGAAATCAAAAAGCAACAAGTGTCATTGAGATGATAATTACGCCTATATATTGCTGTGAATTATAGACTAGATACTTTTTTTTCTCAAAGCTGCCACAACATTTTTCGAGTGCCTGTCTCTGTCCCCACCGCCCCTCTTAAATAATTATAACCGCTCGTAAAAAGAAAAACAAAATTAATCATGTTGTTATCATTTACATTCGTTCAAAATGTTTATTTACACACGATCTCTCATCATTATTATCTTATGATTTTGTCAATCCTGTCTTACTATCGCAGTCAGGAATATCGTTTTCATTATTATTACAATATTTTATAAGTCAGACCGTAGAGATTATTTATTATTAAATTTTATCTGCTATATAATTTTTTTTTCATTCTAAACTTAGTTTTAGCAGTAAAATTTTCATTCAAGAAAATCGATGAACAATTAATTCTATCCGATGGGTTGAAGGCGATACATAATTTTAGCGCTGTAAGAGCTCTCTAGGGGGTGACTTTTTTGTTTTTTGTAATTTACACGAAAAATAAAACCGTTACAGCTACCTGGCTCTGGTGGCAGCTATCTGTAGCGAGGCCGACTATGTATTCATCCCGGAATGGCCTCCGGAGCAGGACTGGCCAAACAAAGTCTGCAAAAAATTGATTCAGGTTCGACCGTTAAAGAAAAAGTCAATGATTTTTTTTTTCTAATTTTTTTTTCTTTCTCTCTTTTACTTTTTTATCAACAAAAAAAAATATATATCCCACCCTTCAAAATGAACACAATTTCACGCTCATAATCCATTGTCCATCGTTTTTCCAATTTTCCCTGTATCATCATCCAATTATTATTTTATTTTTTCGCATCTCTCTCTCTCTCTCTCTGTTATAATTGAATCATTATTATACGAATGGCTTACGATGTAACTTGAGCTACCACTGCAAAAGTATACATTTTTGCTTTTGTATTTGTGTTTGTTTTTTATTCTCCCGCCTATCTCTCCCTATATACACCAAACCTTCTCAAACCCTCTTATATTTATCTTACTAATTATATCTTTCTTGATTTTTTTCTTTCTACTAAATAATAACACGATCTAAGTGCCTGTAAGTGCTGATCATTTATATGTGGAAAAACTCGACGCTACGGAGTCTCCATCTTCGCAAATTAATTTAATTTTCTTATTTTTCTTCGATCAGGAACGTCTCACTGGACAGCGCCTGAACATCATCATCGTCGCCGAAGGAGCAGTCGACCGTAACGGCGATCCCATCACGGCCGAGAAGGTCAAGGAAGTCGTCGTGGAAAAACTCCAGCAGGACGCGAGAATCACCGTTCTCGGCCACGTACAGAGAGGCGGCAATCCCTCGGCGTTCGATCGCGTCCTCGTAAGTACAAAAAATTAATTCATTAATTGATTAAATCCAAAGTAAACGATAACCGACGATCGATTCGTTTCCATCGCGCAGGGCTGCCGTATGGGAGCCGAGGCAGTGATGGCTCTGGTGGAGGCCAAGCCCAACACCGAGGCCTGTGTCGTCACCCTGGACGGTAATCAGGCCGTGCGCCTGCCCCTCATGGAGTGCGTGAAGCGCACCAAGGCCGTGGCCCAGGCCATGGCCGACAAAAATTGGGATCTGGCCGTACAGCTCCGTGGAAAGTGAGTTTCGTCGCTGTAAAAAAAACATAAGATGGTTTCTTTACTTATCTTAAATATCGAATTACAGAGGATTCGTACGGAATTTGGAGACGTACAAAATGTTGACTCGCTTGAAGGCCCCAGCCGATCCAGCCCTAGGCCAGGTGAGGATAAAATTTAAATTGAAAAATACCGTCTTCGTTACAGGTTTAAGACAAAAAAGAAAACAAAAAAATGAGTAACTCTTGACAGACTGAATAATATTAGTTTAGATTAGGCATTGAACCTGTAAAAAAGCGAAATAAGTTGTGTGACACATTTATTGATATTATTATTATTACATCGTGTATATATTTGCTATGATTGCTACAGGCTGGAGGTCATCCCGTATTGACCAAGGTAAAAACAAAAATCCTTACGAGCATTGCTAATTTATCAATTATCGTTTCTTTAACACTCGAACAAATATTTGATTTTTTTTTTTTTGGTTCTTTTTACGTTCGCTCTTTGTTCGATTTGTTCGTTTGAAAAAAAAAGAATTTAATATAACGAGAAAAAGAAACGAACAAACACATATATAGTTGAATCATGAGTACACTAATTCGTCGTATTTTTATGAATTTTTTTTTTATGTCTATCTCTGTCACTTCCTACTCCCCCATGAAAAAAAAACTCACAGCAATACACAATGTGGGGACAAGTAAGTTTTTTTTTGCGTTTGTATCGAACGACTACTCTCTCTCTCTCTCTGTTTTTTATGTCGATGTTTATTCTTAATTTTTTAGGCTGTTTCTTTTGTTAGAACAAGCAAACAAAATTGACAAATGTGTTCTTAACGCATATCGCTCCATCCATAACTATAGCCACATGTATATCTGTGTTCTCTATATTATCATATGTCTGTCGCAGAGTTATTATTATTTAAGCTTTAAAAAAATATTACACACAGGTCATCATTCGAATTCATACTAATGTTTATGTGTTACTACTATAGAAACCAAACTTTTAGTTTATCATGCTCTGTCAGGCAACATAAACGAAAAAAAAAAAAAAACAATTGTTTACCAGCCAATCACGACCCGTACCATAAGCCTATGTTAATAATCGTTTTTATTTTATATAATATATAGCTCTACCTGCACGCAGGCTTAAAACAAACCAATGATTATAAATATTTTTGTACATATATTACTTCAAGCACGTGTTCCGCTGCTTCAAATAATTCTGCAAAACAACATTCTCTTCTTTTTCACTAATCCTCTTCTTCGTTTCTTTCCTCGTCGTTCTCTCGCGACCATCAGGATCACTACACCTTGGCCGTGATGCACGTCGGCTCACCGTCCTGCGGCATGAACGCCGCCGTGCGCTCGTTCGTCCGGAACTGCATCTACCGCGGCGACAAGGTCTACGGCATCATGGACGGTGTGCTCGGCCTGGCCACGGGCAAGCTGAAGCTGATGGACTGGCCCTCGGTGGCCGGCTGGGTCAGCCAGGGTGGCGCCTACCTCGGCACCAAGCGCGCCCCGCCCAAGGACGAGCAGCTGCCCCAGATCGCGGCCAAGCTCAAGGAGTTCGGCATACAGGCGCTGCTCATCATCGGCGGCTTCGAGGGCTTCCAGACGGGCATGAGCTTCTACGGGGCGCGCGACAAGCACCCGGAGTTCCGCATCCCCATCGCCATGATCCCGGCGACGATCAGCAACAACGTGCCCGGCACCGAGTTCTCGCTCGGCTGCGACACGGCCCTCAACGAGATCACGGAGATCTGCGATCGCATTCGTCAGTCGGCCCAGGGCACCAAGCGCCGAGTCTTCATCATCGAGACCATGGGCGGCTACTGCGGCTACCTGGCGACCCTCGCCGGCTTGGCCGGCGGCGCCGACGCCGCCTACATCTTCGAGGAGAAGTTCAACATCAAGGACCTCAACGCCGACATCATCGCCATGGCCGCCAAGATGTCCGAGGGCGTGCAGCGCGGCCTGATACTGCGCAACGAGAACGCCAATCTCAACTACAACACCGAGTTCATGCAGCGGCTGTTCAGCGAGGAGGGCAAGGGCCTGTTCAGCTGCCGAATGAACATCATCGGCCACATGCAGCAGGGCGGCTCGCCCACGCCCTTCGATCGTAATCTCGGCACGAAGATGGGCTCCAAGGCCGTGGAGTGGTTCACCAACATACTGAAGCGCGACACGGGCGCCGACGGCAACTGCGTGTCCAACACGCCCGACAGCGCCGTGATGCTGGGCATCGTCAGGCGCCAGTACCGCTACACGCCGTTCACCGATCTCATCGCTTCGACCGAGTTCGAGTGGGTGTCTTTTAACCTTTTTTTCTTAATAGGAAGATTTTGTTGATTCGCGTTACTTAATCGCTGATTAATTTTTACAGGCACAGAATTCCCAATTACCAATGGTGGATGAAACTGCGCCCGCTGCTCAAGGTACTGGCGAAGCACGACTCGACGTACGAGGAGGAGGGTCTCTACATCACCGTCGAGGAAATGGACAAGAACAACGACGCCCCTCTCGTCTAAGAAGGAGAAAGGGACAAGTCCAAAAAGCAAAGAAAGAATCTCTTTTGTGCATAACTGTAATCAATACACACACCCCTATAGCCAGTATTCAGTTGATAGATACAGAAAAAAAATTAACATCTGTCGTTTTTAATTTGCTAAATTAATCGTGGAGGGCTGGAAACTCCATTTTTAGAAGAAGAAATAATAAATAAATACCGATCCATTAGGTGAATTTTATGATTCGAGGCATACGTTTAACGTTGATCTTTTTTTTTTTGTTTTTTTTTGTTTTTTGTTGTTGTTGAGAGATGTGTACGAATCGAATCGATCAAAAGCGTGTGCGATACGAGTATATTAGAAAACTTTTTAATAACAATGTTACATGTAAAACTTTTCAAGTGTGATTAACAAAATGTGTTATTGTAAAGCAAGAAGAAAGAAAAAAAATCATATATTTTTATTAGTAAACACAGTTAACTTTTTTGTCGTTAGAATATAGGGTGCCATGCTCCTTTGTAATTGTATCGAGTAGTGATAATGTAAACGAGACGATTTAATTTCATCATCACGATTGTCGATGCGATCGATGAGAATCGATGAGAAAAATATTGTTTCTACCCCCCCAATGTACACAAACACACACACACACACATTAACTTAGTGAAATTTTATTATTTGCCTGCGAGTCAGTCAAAAGAAAATAAAAGACAAATTTGTAAAAGTCCGCGTTAATAAATTACGTAGTTCATTGATTTTTCATCCAGCGTAGTCTCGCTTGCTACGAGAGAGAGAAAAAAAGCCAGACCCTCGTCGTAGAATAATAATACGGCCGAGAGATAGAGTAATCGATCGCGATTAAATCGACTCATTTCAACGGCTGGTTACCGAGAGAGGCGATCCGTGAAAATTAACGTAAAATTCACGAAGAGTCGTGTGGCGTCGCGATCTGGATTACAATTAGAAAAATTTTACGCCGCTAAAAATAAATTGAAGATAGTAGTCAAATTAAACAAAAAAAAAAAGTATCGAGATTTTTATTCCTCGATATCGCGCTTATATTGTCACTTAATGAATAATCACTGCGGAATATGTTCCATATAATAATTGATATGCCTGCGTTGAGAGAATGCGAAGAAATGTAGAGAGATGATGAAACAAAGTGAGCTTGAGAGAAAGGAGTTAGTAAAAATATATGATAATAAAATGAAGTGTCTCGAGATGTTTTAACAGAAAACCAACCGTAACGGCGAATGATGAAAAAAAAAAAAAAAAAAAAAAATTGTTGTGTTCATTGTACCAACACTACAATAAATAATCGTAATAAAGTCTCGAATATCAATTTTTTGATGATCAAACAAATATATAAAGATGTATTTTCTTATAACCGAACATTTTGTGATAAGAGGCACAAGAGTTTCAAAAACAAATGCAACGCTTCAGGCTTTTTATTTTTCCATCGACGACAAAATCGATGTCGAAAGAGGAGTATATAATGAAAAAAAAAAAAAAAAAAAAAAAAACCAACAACGGAGCTGTTGTGTGTAATTCCAGGTGCATTATGTAAAAGGTGCAGCACACAGAGAGCCAGCGATAATCGCTATCGCGTGCGCGATTCCACGCAATCAAACACACACACACACTAACAAGTACACGCCCACGGCAACGGCAGCGTCAATATGCAATTTGATTCAATTATATGTACGTAAATAAAAGAATTCCATCGAAACGAGAAAAAGACGAAGAAAAGGCGATTTATTCGGTTGCATCGTGTTCACTCCCGCACGCATCTGCAAATACACACGCGCGCGTAATGACGAATCGCGAGACGCGTAATACGCGTAGTAGTACATGGATGATCTCTTTTTTTTTTTTGTCGAAATGGAAATTTAATATTTAATATTTAATATTTAATATTTATTTATTTATGGCTAAGGACTTAAGTCCACCGTAGCCCAAGGCAACAATACAGTCTCCCGGACAGCAACGGGAGACACGATTTACTAATTTTATTAAATTTAGCCTCGTTGTTGGAAAAAAAAAAATACAAAACACTTATACAAATGAATGAAAATATTATAAATTTAAAAATAAAAAAAAAATGTTGAATATCGTATCGTGCTATATGATTACATTGATAATTAAATAAAAAGTATATCTTGTAAGAACACTGCGAGTCTCGACTGTAAGTTTTTTCCTTTTCCCCTTTTCTCTCTAGTTCCGTATTATAAAACATGTAAATCCACGCTCTAAGAATCGAGAGAGAGAGAGAGAGACTGGAATCTCGCTCTCTACGCTCGCTACGGAGCATAAATATAATGAATTATTTAGCCGCGACGCGCGCGAGAAAGCAGCAGAAATTTTCTTTCCTCTTGCATACTTCTTGCTACCCCCTAAGGTCCATTAAGGAGCATCGTTGAATATTCGCGTCGCGCTGACCGAATTAAAATTCCGCGTAGTTGCTGCCGCTGCTGTTGCAAGCCCTCCGCTCCCTATATACCATATATATAAATGATACGGCGTTGTGCGTGCGTGGAACAGTTTAAGTGGTCGACGTCAGTCTGCAGTCGGACGTCGGACAGGATGCATGCATATATATATATACGTATACATAATAATGTAATACCCGCGCGGCTGCACACACACGCAATTGCGTGCCTCGGTGTCTTTTAGCTTCCTTTCCTTTTTTTATAAGGGGCTGGGCTGGGCCGGTGGTTAAGCTAGCTCTAAGACGAGAAGAAGGAAGCGCGCGGCCGCATATAAAAAAAATACAAAACGAAAAAAAAAGAGAAAAGGGAAAGAAGATTGAATACGCGCGCGGCTGCGAGCTGCTGCCCTCGCTCTCTTTTATATATATATGTACGCGCACATGCATTCGACACGAAAAAAGAAAAAAAACAGAAATACGGGAACACAGGGAAGAAAGTGCGAGAGAGAGAGAGAGAGAGAGAGAGAGTACACGGTCGTAAATTCAAGGGTAAAGGGTTGCGTCGACGTCGACGACGACGAGACGAGGGTCAGGTGTATATTTTTCATTCTCCCCCCTGTGCGCACACACGTAGTACTACAAACACGCACGCACACCTACTTTCTCGCTATTTCATCCCCCCCCTCGCTTCTTATATATACTGTACATCATCGAGGTATATCAACGATGCGAGATACGCACCCTCTCTCATCGTCGTCGTCGTCGTCGTCGAACGATGATCTTCCGTTCATAGCTTAACTGTGAGTGTATCGACAAATCATCGAATAAATAACTACGAGGGGAGTAGCTTGGGGGGGGGAGAGCTGAAATTATTCGCGACAAATCGGAAATATATATACGTTCGAACGAAAAGAAATCGTGTGTACGCCACACGCACGCGACGATATCGTTGCGGGTCTGCGAAAATCGTCAATCGGAATTCCAGTCTCGATAATATTGTCACACACACTCACACGCACATTGCATGCACCATGCCATATCCCGACGCTGCTATACAGAGGGGGGTAGAGAGCGAGAGAGAAAAGGACATTACACATACATATACATATACATATATAGAAGACTCAGAGGGGCCGCCGCGCATACCAGGGGCGTGGTACCACTATACTACCACAACAACCGACTGCGCCTCGCGGGCTTGCGCAGGAGATAGGTAAGAGGCGGCGCGGGGCGCGTGTGCTGCTGCTGCTGCTGCACACCCTCCAACTTCTGTGTGTGTGTGTGTGTGTGTGCATGTATCCTTGTAGTGGTGTACTGCATGCGACTATACTACTGGGGGGAGCTTTTATTATTTGCAAGTGTATGTGTGCATATAGAATGCGACCCGGCCGCTGCACCGCCACCGCCACCGCCGCACACGCACACACACATACATACATCTATCCGCAGCACAAGTGTGTGTGTGTAAATGTGCGCGCACGCAGCCAGTAGCCAGCAGCAGCAGCAGCAGAAGTAGTAGAAAGTTTATAGTATACAGGGATAGTATAGTAAAGCCAGTGGCATTGCTGCTGCCTCGCGCGAAGCACACGCGCTTTCATATATATATCTTCTACTACATATATATATCAGTGTATAATATATAAGAGCGCCTGGCGCGCGCGAAAGAAAAAGAAAGAAAGAAAAGAAAACCGAGTCTTTGAACGCGTGGACGTACACACGTATATTTCTAATTTGTGCATAGTAAATCATTTGACCCTCGCCTTAATGACTCCATCGATCATTATTATCATCATCATATAGTGTATCTGTATAAGGATGATATAGTGGCCATAGTGCAGCGAGCGATTGTTTCTCTATACGTGCTGATACGAAAAGCACACACACACACACACAACCCTGTGCAATCGTTGAGTTTGTTTTCAAAAATATTAATTAATAATTTAAGAAAGTAAGTAGAAAAAAATTGTATTATTCGTCGGTCCACACGTGCGACAATAAGATTCGTCGTTCGTTCGTTCGTTGTCGGTGTGCTGCACACGATTATCGTATCGGCGCGTATAACGCAGAATACAGTGTCATTGTGCTCGAGTGATTTCGTGTCTGTGTCGAAGGTATGTAGTTCAGAGAGGTGCTATCGCGAGTACGGTGATTGATGTTCGAGGAAAAGGAAGAGAGCTCGTTCGTTGACCGAGTATTAGTAGAAAAAATAATTTATTTGTATTGAAGTGAGATTCAGAAGGAGCAAATCAACGACCAACAATAACGAGAGACGACGGAAAATCGAGTAAATAAAAAATGAACGCCACGCCAAAGGATATGGAGAGTAAGTCGTGCATACGTTCCTTCCTCATTTTCTTCCTTTTTTTCCGATCTCTCTCTCTCTCTTTCCCTCGTATCTCACGATGCAGTCCGCAATACTCTCCGTTATATATATATACGATTCTCGAAAGACGTCATAGGTGTAAAAAAGAATAATAATAAAAAAAAAAGAAAGAAAGAAGAAGAAAGTATCCGAAGCTTCTCGCAACGACTATACGACATCGCTGACGACGATCATCGTGTATGTCGCACGTAAAAAAAAAAAAAAAAATCCTTCTCTCCTTCGTGTGTTCATCCAGCAGCAGCAGCCGCAGCACACTTCCTCACAACGACGAGTACGTGTATGTGCGTGCAAGCTCCTGTGTATACGCGTTATGTTTCCTTTTTTTTTTTTTTTTGTTATTTCACCTCCCTCTCGCGTTTTTACCCTTCGTCGTCGCTGACGTTGGCATTGGCGGCGAACGGCTCGCCGCTATATATACAGCAATCTTTCTCTCTCTCTCTCCAGTGCTGCTAGTGTATACTGCTGACGAAAAGGTCAAGATTGTGCATTGTCTTTGTTTATACACGCTCTATACTGGCTATATATCGCTACCGTTGGTGAACCTGCACACGGAGCCTGCAGCAAAAGCTCTCCTGACCGTCGTCGTCGTCGTCGTCGGGCTCTTTAAGCTCTCTCTTTCTCTCTCTCGCGCGCGCGCCAGAGTTTTTTCTCTCTCTTTTTCGTATGTATGTATATAGTACGGCATAGCCCGTGACTGCTGCTGCTGCTGCAACACTGTATGTGTGCGACGGAGAGAGAGAGAGCTTGCGGATAGTAGGTCACCACGCATACATGCATAGAGAGAGGTACGAGCGCGCACACACACATAGATATTTTACACTAATGTGTGCATGCAGAGCCAGTATAAGAGAGAGAGAGAGATCGTCTCGTGTCGAGCTGGTATAAAGGTATTATTATATACATATATATACGTGTGCGAGAGCCGCGAAGCAAATTTTCGCAAGAGTTCCTCGAGCTTTTTTCATACTTATATGTATACGTGGCCCGAGCTTTCTCTCTCTCTCTCTCTCTCTCTCTCTCTCTGGCGTAGTTGATGCGCTGCAGCTGTCTATAGCATACGAAGCGAAACGAGATTAATTGATTATATACTTTTATATATATATGTATGTATGCCGCTACGTACCCTCAAGTAGCGATAGACATTGGCATTGATGATCGACCACACTACACATTGACACACATACTCTCGCGCGAGAGAGCGAGATCCGTTGGAGAGATTGTGTGTCGATTGCGCCGCTCTCTCTCTCTGCCTCTCGGCGTCGCGAATAGTGCATACGTAGCTTGCAGTAGCAGCAACGTCGACGACGACGATGGCTTACACACACACAGATATATGCACATACAGCAAGCTTGCGGTGTGTATATATTATAATCGAAGGCCGCCGCCGCCGCCGCAAGCTCGCGGAGCACTTGATATTAAAAACGCGGCAGCGAGAGCAATTTTACCCTTTTTTTCCTCTCTCTCTCTCTATACTTTTTTTTTTATTCATTCGTGTACCTGCGCAATTTTTATGTACAAAAAGTCAAGAGTACGTAAGTGTATGTATACCTGATGGGAGGCAGTGCTGCAGCGTACACACACACACACACACACACACACACACACAAATATACAAATAGCTCGCGAGCGAGTTTTTTCTTTTCTGTTTTCTGTTATTATTTTTTTTTTGTATGTTTGTGTGTGTATGTGTATTCAGTAGCAATTGCCATTTTCAGCTGCGGGTACATAGGAATAAAATATCAGTATCATTTATAACGGAGAGAGATACACGTATCCTAGAGGTATATTACGCCGCTATATACTCGGGAGCTCGAACGCGTATACAACACATAGAGAGAGAATACGATAGATAAAAAAAGAAAAAATGGAAGAAGAAGAGGAAGAAGAAGGGAAAAATTATCAACGAGAGAAAAGTAGATAGATAGTCGCTGTGTATTATATAGCACGCAGAGCTTGCGAGCTTGCACGATGCACAATATCATATCCTAGCTTGTATACGGGTATAACACGGGTATTTTTCATTGCTTTCCAATATTCGCGCGGCGGCGGCGGCGGCATAAAGACAGGCGCGTGAGCTTTAATACATATAGACACACATATACACACGGAGGTAGACATAAATTTTACTCCCGCGAATTATTATTATTTTCATTTTTCCCTTTTTCCTTCCGTTTCCCCGTGTAAATGATGTTATTTCTCTCTCTCTCTCTCTCTCTCGTTCTGGTGCGCGCGATGAAATAAATCGTCTTTATACATTATATGGCCGAATCGTGATTTACCGAAATTTTCTTATTAATATAGTTACGACCCGGTGTAAACTCTTGACTATATATATGTAGAGTCTCTCGTGTGCATCTCGAAAAGTACCACCGGCGAAGATAATTAAATAAATAAATAAATTTAAAGTACTTACTCGTGTATACACTTGTGGGGGCCAGAGCAATTCGAGAGTCTTTTACGATTCTTCGCCATTTGGGAAATAGGTAAAGAAGAGAGAGAGAGAGCCCGCGTTGGATCGTAAAATTCCTCGATTCGTGTATGTATGTGTATGTATGTGCATCGTCTCGGTTGGAAAGGTTTTCATAATTAATTTTTATTTTCTATTTCTTCTTCTTTTTCGAGCTTATTTTTCTTTAAAAAAAAAAAGAAGCGAATTCGCGCTCGTTACTTCCGCAGTTTCGAGATCACCAAAATGAAAAAAAAAAAACAACCAACAAAAAACGAACGAGCAGAAGGAGGATTAAGCCCTAGATGCTACTCTCGAAGAAGAGAGGGAGAGGGTCTTTAATATCCTCCGTACTCAAGATTAAAGTGTACACAGGTCGAAAAAAAAGAAAGAAAGCTTACCAGAGAGTAAGAAAACTAAAAAAAAAATTCGACCTCTCTCTCTCTCCTCCACCCGCCCACTATATCTACAGCCTCGCGCGCGGGTGTCCGATGCAGCTGCCGCTGCGTACCCCCCGTTATCATCGTCTCGCGTTCGGTCAACGACGTTGAAAAAACTTTTCGCTGTCGCCGTTGTTGTTTTGACCTTTTCTTTTCGCGGGGAGAGGGCGTTATTATTATAGTTCTCTCTCGACGTCGAGTGCAGCACGCGTTAAGGCGCGACGACGGTCGACAACGACGCTTAAAAAGAAATTAAAAAAAGAAAAAAGAAGAAGCAGCAGCTCGACTCGGTAAATGTTATTACATTGAGCAGGAGTCGTCTCGTCGGGCCTGCAATCTTTATCGTATTGTCACGGGCACGGCTGCGACCGATACGATATTCATATATCGACGTATACTCGTCTATTTATCGATCGTTTCCCCGGAGGGTAAAAAAAAAAAAAAAAAGGTCGAGGAAGAAGACGAGGACTGCGACGACTGCGACAGGCTGTATAGGAGGAAAAGGTATAATACGACACGATGATAAAAAAATGAAAAAAAAAAAAAAAAATTGAAGAGGGGCACGGCTGTTATATGTATGCACTTTGCGGCGGGTTGCGTTCGCGACGTACACATCGCAAGCTCGATTGATTATGTACTATCGCGCGCTTCTGCAAAATTACACGCCCGAGCCTTTTAAAAAATTCATTCGTCGATTTTCCCGTCCGATGAAGTAACATTATATATATAGACACGCGACACGTACATTATTATTTCGAACGAGAGCTTTCATATATAGAGAGATGAAAATCTCTCTCTCCCTTTCTCGATTCGTGTCTATATATGTATGTGTGTGTGTGCGACTTTGCGCACGTCACACGTGCCGTAATAGGTCAGTGGACGCAGCTGCAGCAGCAGCAGCTGCAGCAGTGGCACACCTCTTTAAATCAGGTATTAAGCTCTCTCTCTCTCTCCCTCTGTCTTCTATATTCGTCATCGTGCCACACGCCGTGCATATATATATAATAATACTGGGTGCAGTATACGAAAAGTAGAGCCTCCGCCCGAGTCCACCGTTGGCTTCGCTCGCTTCGAGCTTGCGATATTTATATATCCAGTAATATATGTGTGTGCGAGCGCGCGCGCGCACGACTCCGTTATGCTTTTTTTTTCTTCTTTGTTTCAATTTTCTTTTCATCGTATATATATGTATATATACATATTTTTTCCTCGAAAGCCCAAGCGCATGTATTATTAAATATTTATATCCGTCGTGTTTGCGACGAAATACGTATAAATACATAAGCTGGCGGAATAAATATTCCGTGTGTGTGTGCGTTGCGAACGAACAAAAACAGCAACAAAAGCGAGGGAATTCGAAATATGACTCGGGGCTAACTCTCGCTGGAGGGGTCATCGTACTCCAACAACTACACACGAGATCTCTCGCTTGTTCGGGTCGCTTTTTTTCCCTCTCTCTCTCTCTCTCTCTCTCTCTCTCTCTCTCTCTCTCTCTCTCTCTCTCTCTCTCTCGTATCGAATATCGTTTTGCGCTTGTTCATATGTACGAAAAAAAAGAGCACAAATGCATGTATGTGAGTATCGTAACGTGGGGCTATACCGAAAATTGGCATTGCACATCACTACTGCTGCTGCCGTTGCTGCTGTTATACGCTTGAATCAAGAATCATTTTATGCGAATGCGGCATACATCGATCAGCGATGTGCGATCGATATTTCTTCTCGCTCACGAGCGGATCGGAGCTAGAGCCAAAAAAAAAAAAAAAAAGCTCGTCGTCTTTCGTTCGGCTCGAAGCTTACGTAAAGTTCGATCGACCAAGCCTATATGCGTCGTTATATATCGTTCGAAAATGTCACTCTTCGCCCGTCTGCAGCGATTACCTTCTTCCATACTTCTCCTTCTACGTCGACGTCTTCTTCTTTTTTTTTTTTTCATTTTCTTTTTATTCTTCTCTTCTCGGCCTCTCTCGGCCTCTCGAGGTACCTCGAGAGGCTCGCTCTCGCAGCGGCAGCCGTGAAAAGAACCAATCACCACTGGATAATCTCACTTTATAGCCCAAACTCTATACATATAGCCGCGCCATGGCTCGAAGCTTGCACCCCCGGTGTCTGCAACACCGCTAATAGTAAAAAAAAAAAGATCGAAGTAAGGACGAAAAGTAGGAGGCGAAAAAACCTGCCCGAGCTCGTGTGCGTGTGCGGAGTAAGGTCCAAAGCGTTATATTACAGCGGCGTCTAGACGTCTGAACTTTTACACCGCACTGCTGCTGTAGTATATACGCGAGCATAAAAAACGAATTTATATCAGGAAGTAGCTGCTGCTGCTGCTACAGCTACTGCTGCAACATTAATATATACATACGTAGGTATACGTATATGTTGTATTGTACGTAAGCCTTTTTGCTCGTTGATTTTCGTTACACTACTATACCACCGCCGCCGCCGCCGCCTACACAACGCGCCATAAATTCGTGTTTGTCTGCGCGCCCTATCCCTCATTCGCTTCGGCTTCGGCGCAGCTACATACCTACTATGTACACGTATACAGGATACAAAGAAAAGGACAAACCCAACCCTTTTGTGCTGTCGTTCGAACGCGCGCGTTCAGCCCCCGTAGCCTGCATATATATACTTATACACGTAAAATCATAACGCTCGTGTGTACCGTACGTGCCGCAGAGCTACTTTATGTATCGTACTACTGTGTGTACCATATATCGGCGAGCTTTTATTCATTTTACTCGTTTTTCTTTCTCTTTTTTTTTCTCTCTCTCTCTACATCCTCCTCTTTTCTCTTGTCCCCGTGCACGGAAGCTCCCTTCCTGAGCGCGCATACAACGTCTCTATATTATCTCGTACGGTATGTATATGGCGTTATGGGCATTCGCCGCCCCCCCCCCCGCACATACACGACGCGAGAAAAGGGGTGAAACAGAAACAGAGAGAGATAGTATAGTACTATGTGTGTGCGCGACTGGCGGTGCAAATCGATCGCGACTCGTGTTTATACGTACAAATTTGTACGTATGGAATTGAATATTTCGTGTACGTATACGTATCGTACTTCGAGAGATTCTCGAGCAGCCGTCAGTAGCAGCAACGGCAGCGCAGGTGGCATCTGTGTACATGAAAATTGTTTCATAAAAAGCGCTCGGCACGAAATTGATTTCCTCTTATGTCGTGTTTTTGCTTCTTTTTTTTTATCGCTCGCGAGGCGCGTGTCGATATAACGATAAATGTATACATTTTAACGCGTTTACAATGGGCCAATTATCGATTAACGCTCGCGTCGAGCCGCGCGATTATTATTCCTTTCTTTTTTATATTCGTACCACGCGCGAAATAAAAAAAAAAATTTGCATATCAAGCCTGAGCGCGCCGTTGATAATTATCGGTCGTAAACAAAACCAGAACGGCGCACGCTCGTTCGTAAAAAATGAAATAAAAAAAAAAAAAAAATTGACGCGCGTCACGCTCGACTTGGCCATCGCTGCTGCTGCTGCTGCCGCTGGAAAAGTATAAAAAATTACATGTTTACACGGCGGCGGAGTTTGTCGAAGAAGCAAAAAGAAGAAGAAGAAGAAGAAGCGCAAAAAGAAATTTAAAAAAGTTACTCGCGCGCGCAAAAACGCGCGGAAGGTCAACAACCTCCTACGAAGCGAGCTTTCGCGCGCGCGGCGCAAGCTCGCGTCGTTTCAGCCCATTTCCTCATTCAAAGCTCACGTGTGTGTGTGTGTGTGAGCGAGAGAGAGAGTAATGTACATCACTCGCGCGAGCTCCGGAACACACGCGCTTGGGCTGCTGCTTTTTTTTCTTCTTCATCGTCATCATACCCAAGACGTTCACTTGGCAGCTCGTTTGCGCGCGCGTTCGTCTTTTTTTTTACCTCACCCTCTTTCTTCTTCTATCTTCTTTTTTTTTTTTTTAACGGCTATATATACCCTCGAGTCTAATCGGGGTGAAGATGCCCCTTGACATCATCCGCTGTCATCTCACTCACTCTCTCTCTCTCTCTCTTGAGATATATACTACTTCGTCGCCTCGGCCGTATCTCTCTCTCTCTCTCTTTATGTGTCTCTGTATTATACACTATATACGAGCGGCTCAATTCATTCGCTGAATAGACGAAAATTACCCCCTTACGCTCTTACTTTACTGCCGCGAGAGATATCTTCCGCACGAGCGAGTACGATAACAGCTAATTTTCTACTTATTTTTTCGCGATAAAACAAAAATAAAGACAAAAAAAAAAAAAAAATAACGAAACGAAAAAAAAAAAAACATCGATGCGCTCGCTGCTCTTCTGCTTGCCTCGGGGGTCGTATATGCTGCTCCGCGCTTAGAACAAAAGCGTCGGGTGGCGCGAGCGCGCGCTCGACATTCCTCGCAAACAGATTTACTATCGCACATATCGGCTCGGAGCTACTTCACTCACGATCCCTATTGTCTTTTTTCTCTCTGCTCGAGAACGTGAAGAGGAGGGCCTCTCGTCAAAAATTAACGTCTCTGTATCTCTCGCGCGGCGCAAAAAAAAAAAAAACAACACAACAACGCACACAGACACACGTGGGATGATATACAGAGGATGAGTATTATCGCTTTTGGATATACGGCAGTTATACACACACGAGTAAGAAGAAGAAGACTATAGAGATCGTTAAAAGCAATTTTTCGCGTTCCTCTCTCTCTATACATATGTATACCTATACACCAAGGGCGCAGCGAAAGAGTCATTGTGCTCTATCATGTACCACTATATACACACACGTGCGGCAGCTGAAAAACTGGCTCTCGTCGTCGTCATTTATTGTTTTTCTCTCGCGCCCTCCCTCCCTCCTTCTCTCACTTCAAAGCTCGGCAATTTTTCTCCTTCCGCTTCTTTTGCCCAAGTGTACGCGTATATATATACGTACGTGTACGATATACGTACATGTGGGTGTTTTTTTCTTCTCTCTCTCTCTTCTCTCTTTTTTTTTTTTTTTTTTTTCATATACTTACTCACGTGCACACACGTGCTCATACTTTCTCATTGTTAGCTTTTTGTAGCTTTTAAATTGCTCTCATTTCTTCTTTTCTTTTATTTCTCTCTCTTTCTCTCTCTCTCTCTATCTCCATAATCATCGTCGTCGCGACGTTTTTCCCTCGTTTCTATCATTTTTCTTCTATTTTTTTTCTCTCTCTCTCCGCTGCAGCTGTAGTAGCAGCTGCGCTGAAAACTCTTCCAGGCCAAAGAGAGAGAGAGAGAGAGAGAGAGAGAGAGTAGACAGGTATCAATGTAATGGTCCAGTCATGCTCTACTTACACTCGAGCCAAAGTAAAAAAAAAAAAAAAAAATAGTCGCGTTCCTCTCCCTTCCTTTTGCATTTCCTCATTAAAACACGAATTTCCAGGTAACTCATCAATTTCCCAAAATTCCAAATAAGTATTTTACCAAGCTTATTCTAAAAGTCCTAAATTATTATCATTGTCATTGTTTGTCCAAACGTTACTCATCGCTATACTTCTTTTTCTTGCTTTTCAGATCACGGATTACGATAATATCCGTAGCGGATCGAAAACGAAGTATATATAATGCCTGACAAAGATCGCCCGTTATCATTACTACTGATATCGCAGCAGCAACGACTGCGCCGTTATTCGGCTTGCAATAATCGTGATCGTCAGCGTCGTCAGCGTCATGCGCGCCAAGACGACGCGCTCCTACGCGGCGAGGTTCCCGCCGTCGTCGTCGTCGTCGACGATCGTCGCAGTGATCGCTCTCTTACGGGAGACGTAGAGGAGCAGCAGCAGCAGCAGCAGCAGCAGCAGCAGAGACATGAGCAGCAGCCGCTACGCGGGTCGTCGCCGTGATGACTGACTTACAAGCCACGCTCGAGTTCTCTCTCGAGCTCTGTAAATTTTACAATGTCGATCTCTTTCAGCGTGGGTAAGTTTAAGAAGCAAGCAAAAAAAAAAAAAACTAGCTCTCGCTTCTATGATATCGCCTCGAGCCCCTTCGCGCTCTCGATTCGCGCCGCGGTGCGGTCGTGCAAACAGCACACACACACACACACGTATTATATTATATATTTTAAGATTCAAGGTACGCGAGCGAGCGAGCTCAAGTTTGAAAACTCCCGCTAGAAGTTTCTGTTCTATGCATGAAATAAACTTCGAGTACGGAATGAAAAAAAAAAAAAATAAGTAAAGTTTGAAATTTCACCCGTAGTAGTAGTAGTAGTAGTAGTAGTAGTACACCTCGAGCATAATATCGAGGTGAAAATCAGCGAGGCGTTAAACGAACGCGTCAATTATAAGTAAAAAGTGCATTTTGTATATAGGTATATAACGCCTTTTGATTTCATGTTTATATAATTATTATTAAATATTGCACGATCGCAGGTACTATCAGATCAGAACGTCGCTCGGGGTCTCGCCCAAGCTGCCCATCAAAGTCGAGGTCAATCAGCTCCGCGGCAGTGAGTATTTACTTTTTACTTTTTTCTTCTTCCTCTTCTTCTTCACTCGCGCACAAAAGCTCACACTGGTCTCTATAACACAGGCTCGAGCCACCACGACGCCCCGGGCACTTCGAAGCGCTTCCAGATACTCTACCGCAACGAGGAGGTGACCCTCGGCACCTCGGTGCTCTATCGGGCCCACGTGCTCGTGCACGGCCACAAGATCGAGGAGGCACTGGCCCGGGCGCGATTCCATCTCTCGGTGGAGCTGTGGTTCGGCGAGCCGGCGGCGGGCGGGGCGACCGGTTCGTCGTCGCATCAGCATCAGCATCAGCAGCACCAGCAGCACCATCACCACCATCAGCAGCCCACGAGCATGGCCTGCGTGTCGTCGCGAGCCCTCGAGCTGAACTTCGTCCCGACCAAGGGACTGCACTATCATCTGCCGGTGCTGTTCGATTACTTTCATCTGGCGGCGGTGTCGATGACGATTCATTGCTGTCTGGTGGCGCTCCACCAGCCGAGCATCAAGTAAGAGTTTTTCGTTTCGAGAACGAATGTCGCGACTTATAGGTACTTGGCCCAAAATTCGGATATCCGCGCTTGCGAACGAACAAAAGTATGATTTTGGCGAGTTTTAGATTTTCAAAGTAAATTTTGAAACTTGGAGAGCACAGAGGTGTAGAATTCGTTATTTTATACCCAGCTGTACGAAGTTTAGCTCATTAAAATTTGACGTAATTCCAAAATTGCGTAGAACATACCTCGTATTTGATCAAATATCATTATTATTATCATCGTTATAATTTATATATTACAAAGCGTTCGGAGCTACTTCTCTCAAGTTGCAAACAATGTAAAGGTCGTGAACAATACTACAATATTCGTTCTTATTATAAAATTATGAGCAATAAGTCTTTAAAAATCCGAGAGAACGACTAGATCACTCGCGCTCGGATGTAATTTTGGGTGTATTCGCGCGCGAGTACCTTTGAATGTCCTTAACTTTGTTTCCGAACCACTTGGGAAACTTTTGAAAATGGTATAAATAAATTTAGGACGCGCAAAATGATATCGTAATGGAAACGCTAATTAATTTGTATAACCCTTACGAATATCTTTAGTACTAATGAAGTAATTATTATCCACGAGTTTGAAAAATAGTTACCAGTCTAATATACAAAATAAAGTTAACACAATTCGTCAAAAACTTATTCTCTGTATTTCTTTTTCATCGCGCAGAAAGAGTATTCTTCATTATGTGCAAAGCTGGTACGTACTAAATTAACTTTCCAATAAAATAAAGCAAAATAAACGTTGCATCGAATTTAATTCATCATTTTCGACGTGTTATATTTACAGCGCTCCACGAAGCGGCCGTGGCCGAGCCCAGGGCAAATCGCTCAACGACGAAAATATATTCAAAAACATGGTAAGTTCGCACGCATCGCCCCGCATTATACAAAAAGTCAAATACTCGATGCTCGTTTATCTTCGATTCAGGACTCCTCCGCGACGACGACGACGACGACGAGCAGCAGCAGCCGCTGCGTCGGCTCGGCGTCGTCGCGCCTGCAAACGGCCAAGCTCGCCCAGCAAGAGGTCACCCGTCTACTGCTCGCCGCTCGCGAGTCCCTGCTCACGGACCTGGCCGACATGGCTCGGCTGCTGCCCACGTGGCAGCAGCGCGCCCTCGAGCTCGCCCAGAACACCCACAAGGAGATCACGCGCATGATCGACCCCGAGGAGGCCGACGTCGCCCAGCTCTGCGCCCAGAACATCGTGCTCTGGGAGCACTTCCTCGAGGCGTTCTCGGGCCGCGACGCCGTGCACCAGCACCTCGGCCGCGTCCATCACCAGCTGCGCGTGCGCCGCTTCGCCGAGGGCTTCTTCCTCTGCGAGAATCCGCGCAGCTCGGCGGCGGGCTGCTACGACGCCATCAATCAGTCGTATCAGGCGGTGAGCGAGGCGGCGCGCCGCTCCCGCTACCTGGCCACCATGCCCAATCTGCCGGTGCACTGCGCCGAGCTCGACGGCGAGCTCGCGACCCTGCCGCTCATCTTCGAGGATCGCTACGCCGACCCGAGCCAATTGTCGATGGGCAGGCAGCAGCATCGCGACAGCGCGTCGAGCATCTGGTCGCCCCGTTCCGAGGGCAACGGCGGCGGCCTGGGCTATCCGGACCGATTGATGCCGACCTCGGCCGGCGTCGGCCATCATCACTACGTGAACAATCTGCCGGCGGCGGCGCGACACAGCAAGTCGCTGGACCAGCTCGGGCCGGACCTGGTGACGTCGCATCAGCCGCCCAGCGCCGCTACGATGATGCAGATGCAGGACGGCGGTAGCTACGACTCGCCGAGGCAGCAGCAGCGACGACTGCCCAGGAGCGCCTCGACTCACATGCTGGGTATGACCAATCATAATAGTGGAAAGCAGCAGCAGCCGAGATCACCCGCGTCGAGGGTAGCCACGATGCCGACTAGCAACAGATCCAAACAGCAGCAGCAGCAGCAGAATCACAGCAACAGATCGAGCGGCCAGAACGTCTTCGCTCAGAACGGCCACGGCAAACGATCGACCGGCTGCTTCGGTGGCGGCTCGACGCTGCCCCGCGCCAAATCGAGCCAGCATCTCGTCCAGAGCAGCAGCGGCAGCAGCAACGGCACGAGCAGCGGCGGCAACTGCAACGGCGGCCGTAAATTGAGTCACGGCCCCGACGGAGCGGGAGGACAGTCGCGCTCCATCACCTCCCTGCTGGCCGCCATGTTCCCGGACGGCGACGAGCAGCTGCCCGGCTACGTGGGCAGCCTCGACATACGCAAGATCGCGGGCCCGGTGAGCTTCGACGCCAAGGCCGGATTCTTCGACGACGCCATAGCCGCCAAGCATCATCGCCAAGGTCAGCAGCAGTACGCGCACAAGCAGCAGATGATGAATACGCCCGAAGCCCTGAGGACGAATACTCTGGACCGGGCGAGCTATACCAAGGCCAGGGCTAACAAGCAAGCAGCAGCAGCAGCAGCAGGTGGGGAGGAATGGACATTTGGATCAACCGAGAAAGTACAATACCTTGGGTAGATCGACTCAGAGGCAGCAGCAGCAGCAACAGCAGAGGTGTGGTGGCGATGGTTTTTACGGCAACGGGAAGCACGAGGCGCATCAGTTGAAGAGGCCGCGCAGTACCGATCGGATTTTGGACGATGTGAGTATTAATTATTTTGAAATCAATATTAAATTTTTTTATAATTTATGATATATATTGTGTAAGGATCTATCGACTCGATAATGCCAAGAGAATTTTTGAAGTATATTTAGTTGTAAAAAGTTGATGAAATTTCTCTACGAGAATTTTAAACTTATTCAAATTTGGGAGGAGAATGTACAAACAGATAAACCGGTAATTTAATTGTAAACAATGTGATCATAAACGATTTTGACTTATTGACACACAGATTGTGTTTTATCGTAACAACAAATTAGTTTGAATGTTATCTTCCCCGATGAAACAAGCTACAAAACCAGAGATAGATTTTACTTATTCACATTTCGTGGTACTAAATAGAAAAATCCATCGTTTAATTTAAACACCACAATGGATAAGAGTGAGGAGAAATCAGAGGAATTTGTCTTCCTAGATAATTCAGGCGAACATGAAGTTGCTGTTTCAGACGAAAAAAAATACGTTTCTGATATTTGTCAGGAGGCATTTACACTAGAATCAAGCTTAATAACACACCAAGATGTAATTCACAATGAACTAAAAGATTATGCATGTGACAAGTGCGAGAAGAAATTTGAGTTTCGAAGTCATTTGAGTAGACACCAAATATCAGAGCACAAAAGCCGCAACGATTTTGCATGTGACCAGTGCGAGAAGAAATTTGTAAAAAAATCAAGTTTGTTTACGCATCAAAAGTTGGTACACAAAGATCGAAAAAATTTAACATGTGACAAGTGCGAGAGAAAATTTGAAAATAAATCAACGTTACTCAAGCACAAAAAAATATTCCACGAAGTATTCAAAAATTACTTGTGTGAAATTTGCGCGAAGAAATTCGACACAAAACAAAATTTGCTCGTGCACATAAAAAGAGTCCACAACGGTCGCAAAGATTTCGTTTGTGACAAGTGCGAGAAAAAATTCGGAGAAAAACGAAGTTTGCTCTTACACCAAAAGACAGGTCATAAAGGTCGCACGGATTATGCATGTGACATTTGTGAGCAGAAATTTGTATACAAATCGAGTTTAACTATGCACCTTAAGACAATACACGAAGGTCATAAAGATTATGCATGCAATAAATGCGAGGAAAAGTTTAGAAAAAAATCGCGATTGCTGTTCCATTTAAAGGCAGTACACAACGACATCAAAAATTACTTATGTGACAATTGCGGGAAGAAATTTCAACAAAAAAGGTATTTGCTCGTACACCAGAAAACAGTCCATGAAGGTTTCAACGGTTACGCATGTGACCAATGCGAAAAGAAATTTGCATATAAAAAAAGTTTGTTCTTCCATAAAAATAATATCCACGAAGGTCGGAAAGATCACACTTGCGACAAATGCGAGAAAAAATTTGATCGAAAATCGCATTTGTTCTCCCACCAAAAGGCAGTGCACGAAGGTCGCAAAGATTACGCATGCAATAAATGCGAAAAGAAATTTAGCTTTAAATCGTCTTTGTATAATCACACAAAATTTGTCCACGATGGTCGTAAGGATTTTACCTGCGACAAGTGCGAGAAGAAATTTGGACGAAAATCAAATTTGCTCTCGCACCAAAAAATAGTCCACGAAAATCACAAAGATTACACGTGCGACAAGTGCGAGAAGAAATTTGGAAGTGGATCAGATTTGTACAGGCACCAAACATTAGTTCACGAAGGTTGGAAAAGTTACGTATGCCACAAGTGCGAGAAGAAATTTGGAAGAGAATCAGATTTGTTCAGGCACCAAAGGACAGTTCACGAGGGTCGCAAAGATTTCGCATGCAACAAGTGCGAGAAGAAGTTCGGACACAAATCGGATTTGTTAAAACATCAAAGAAATGTCCACGATGGTCGCAGAGATTATGAATGCGAGAAGTGCGAGAAAAAATTTGGAGAAAAACGGAGTCTGCTCTTACACCAAAAGACAGTCCACGAAGGTCGCAGAGATTACGCATGTGATAATTGCGAGAAAAAATTCGGTCTAAAATCGACTTTGCTTTTCCACCAAAAAGTAATTCACGAAGGTCGCAAGGATTACGCGTGTGACAAATGCGAGAAAAAATTTGGAAGTAATTATAATTTGCTCGTTCACCAAAGGGTAGTACACGAAGTTCGCAAAAATGTTGCATGTGATAAGTGCGAAAAGAAATTTGGAGGTCGAAGTGATTTGTACAAATACCAAGTCCATAAAATTCGCTGATTATTTTTTAATCGGAAGGCTGAATATTTTGCACGTTGCTCACAATGAATAATCGTAAAGAGATTTTAAGTTTATAAGGAGTCATGTATTGTCTATATTGATTGACTCGAACTTATTGTCGTCATAAACTCTTAATATTATCTCATAAAACAAAGGCGTGCATTTAATCACTGAAATAATCACGTGCGCTGATTTTTTTATTGACAATGGAAAATATATAAATAATATATTTATACTATTTTTATAGTTTTTTATTTTTTTTCAAACATAAATTTGTGATATAATTTATAATTTAAAATATAAAATATAGCTTTTGTATAATATTATATATAGAAGCTTATAGATTCTAAGTACGAGCTTTTGAAATTTCAATAAAAATGGTGCCAATATAATTATGATTTACTTAAATTTCGTGATATCAACAATCGTCAGATCATTGTTCATTATCCTGGTTGGTGCTTTATTTCTTAACCGTAGACGACTTCTATTTACTACTCTCTGCGCATTTTTTGACTCATGCAACGATCAGCCGAGAATTTTTTCGCGCGTCTTATTTGGAACTGTGAATGGGGCGAGCGTTCAGTTGACCATCGGATTTTTTTAGAGACGTCAGATAATGATGCGCGATTCCAAATTGACGAAACATGCCATTTTGAAAGATTTTGATAAGTTTGCGAACGGACACTGATTAATTCTGCCAAGAGAGCCGTGATCGGTAGTAACGATAATTTTTTTATTAATTTTTTATTGAAAAAACCAACGTGGAAACTAGACTTAAGAGAAAAGAGCAAGTCGTTGGTTATACGTGCAAATACCGTGCATTGATTTTATACTATAATTTCGACTTTGCCACTTGAAGATTGACTGATTTAAAGGTACTCGCCATATAGCGGCAGAAATTTAAAATAGTTTTATCATACACAATGTGATTGAAAACCGATCTAAACTTTTGGAATTAGTTCAATTGACATTTAAAATCCACTTAATATCTTCAACGTCACTTTCAAAAATCGCCAATTAAGCCAATTGACAAAAATCAATTATTCTGCTTGCAGAGATCACGCGACGCCGACCTGTACGAGGACGCGCGCAATTACCTCAGCCGAAGTCGCGAGAGTCTTCTGCAGCATCGCAACGACATCAACAGCGGCGGCGGCGGCGGCGGCGGTAAACCGCGAGTCTCACCCTCTCGAAAACGTTCCGATCAGCGTCGCAATCACAACTCGATCATCAACAACAATAACAACAACAAGAACAGCAGTAGCAGCAGCAGCAACAACAACAATCACCAGCACCAGCACCACAACAACAATAACAAGGACTCGACGTACGACTCGATCTACAACGAGCCGACCTTCAGGAACGGCCTGTCCAAGCTCTACGGCGGCGACTCGGCGAGCAACGGCAGCTCGTCGACGTCGCGCTCGAAGCAGAGTCGGCCGCAGTCCGCGGCGCCCAGCATCAGGGTGAGCGCGGGCGACTCCGGCTGCTGCTCGGCCGTGTCCACCATGGAGAGAAAATCAACGACTTCGTCGACCGGAGGTAGCGGTAGCGGTGGTAGTCGTCATCATCCGCCGCCGCCCATAGCTTATCAAGATTCCTCGTTACTCGGCGCTGGCGCTGGCGGTGGTGGTGGTGGTCGGCACATTTTGGAAACGGAGCACAACAACAACAACAACCACCACCACCACCACAAGGACAACGGCAAGGAGCCGTTGTCGCCCGTCGACGCGTTGAAATCACCGAACCAGGACTCGTCCAGTCCCGCGCTGATGTCGCCGGTGTCCGTCAATTCCTTTACAGGTATATATATATATAAAATTGCAGATTCCTCTGTAAGCAAAATCTTGTGCAAGTTCTTCTTTACGATACTTACACGAGGTCTTACATAAGATCTTATGCCCGATCTTACGTAAGATCTCACATATGATCTTATGTAAGACTTGAATACCACAATCGACGTTATAAATTCTTATGTAAAAGGGGCTCTACTCAGAAGCCTTAAATATGTGGGTAAGATCTTGCGTAAGAACTAAGAATTTACGCAAAAATTTCTGTAAGATCTTGAATTGAGAAAATCACTTATTTTTGTGATCTATTGTGACACGTACTTCACAAAAGTTGTATCGTAAATTCCAACATATGATCTTACATAAGATTTCTTGTAAGATCATGTAATAAACTAGTATAAGAATTTACTTGACATTTTCATCAGTCTGACATGCTCAATAAACATACTTGATTCTTCCACAGTTTACCCATCGGACCAGGAGCAAGGACAGCAGCAACCGGGCCAAGCCTTGACTCCGGACGGCAAGAGGCTCCGCTGCGCCAGCGTACCCACGGCCAAGAATAAAACAGTCGTGCCGCGCAGCGCCGTCTCCATGCCCTGCATGCCCAGCATCGCCCAGGAGGCTCAGCAGGCGGCTATGGTGGCCAAACTGTCGCCGCCGAGCTCGAGGCCGACCAGTCGCGCGGAGAGCAGCAGTACTCGCAGCAGCGGTACTCACAGCGGCTCGTCGTCGTCGTCGTCGTCGTCGTCGTCGTCCTCGAGCAATCTGACCTCGGAGCGCAGCGGCTGGGTGAGCAGCGGCGGCGACGAGGACACCAACTCGAGCTCCGAGCGACGGCCGAAACCGCATCATCGTCGTCGTCGTCGTCGGTCGTCGTCGTCGTCGTCGAAATTGTCCACGGAGCAGCTGAGACAGAAGCTGGCCAAGATCGTGCAACAACAGCAGCAGCAGCAGCCAGCCGCGCCGCCACAGCCACCACCGCGTCACAAGAAAGAAAAGAAGGACAAGAAACGCGACAGGCACAAACATCGTCAAAAAGACAGACAACAGCCGGCTACGGCGACGACGACGGCGACGACATCGAGCGCGAAAAAAATCCCGGACTCGTCGGCGGCTGGGGGCGATTCGAGCGCCACGTACGAGGAGCTGGTGCGACTGCCCCCGCCGAGGATGTTCATGGACGAGCCGCCGCCGCCCGAGGCGTTTCGCGACCCGTCGCCCCTGCCACCCTCGATGATGGCCGCCGCCGCCGCTGCGGCTGCGGGGATGATGATGCCACCCATGACCGTCGACAATCCGCTCTATCACGTGGTCGAGTCGGTCAAACAACAACAACAACAGCAGCAGCAGCAACAAAAGATGCTCATTCATCAACGTCAGAATTATCAACATCATCGTCATCATCAATATCAACAGCATCAACAGCAACATCAACAACACCAGCAACAACAGCAGCATCATCATCATCATCCTCAAGGTCACGGCAACAGCAGCAGCAGCAGCAACAACAAGTCGGTACGGGGCAGTCCCAAACAGACCAAGACCGCCCCGTGCTCGCCGCAGCGCAGCAAGCAGCGGGTCGCCACGGACGGCATACCCTACGGCAAGGGCAGCCGCCACGATCTCTGCTCCGACTGCTACCAGGAGGGCAAGGAGCTCCTCCAGAGCAGCCAGAGCAATCAGCAACAGCTACCACTGGGTCAGGCTAATGGCGCCGGTGGCGACAACGCCAACTTCAACAAGAACAAGGAGGACTTCAAGCGCCAGACCTGCTTCCCGGGCAAGCTCTACAGCGATCTGCCGGCTGGGCAGCTGGCCTCGCAGCTGCCCTACTTTCACATAAGCGACGAGTACAGGCTGTACTCGCCCGAGGGCTGCCACCTCATCGTGTGCGTGCACGGCCTCGACGGCAACGCCGCCGATCTGCGCCTCGTCAAGACCTACCTCGAGCTCGGCCTGCCCGGCCAGCATCTCGACTTTCTCATGTCGGAGACCAACAAGGGCGACACGTTCTCGGACTTCGACACGATGACGGATCGGCTCGTCGCCGAGATACTCCATCACATCGAGTCGGGCGGCCTGGCGCCCACCAAGGTGAGCTTCGTCGGCCACTCGCTCGGCAACATCATCGTGCGGAGCGCCCTGACCCGGCCCCAGCTGCGCGGCCTCGTGCCGCGCCTGCACACCTTCCTCAGCCTGAGCGGACCCCACCTCGGCACCCTGTACAACACCTCGGGCCTGGTGAACGCGGGCATGTGGTTCATGCAGAAGTGGAAGAAGTCGGGCTCGCTGCTGCAGCTGGCGATGCGCGACTCCGCGGACGTGCGGCGCTCGTTCATGTTTCGCCTGAGCCAGAGGAGCAATCTGCAGAGGTTCAAGCACGTGCTGCTCTGCGGCAGCGCCCAGGACAGATACGTGCCGCTGCACTCGGCCAGGATCGAGCTGTGCAAGGCCGCGGTTCGAGATCCGTCCGAGCAGGGTGAGTACATGCGAGTTTTTTTTTTTATTAATGTTAGGATAGTCAGACCAATCAATGACCGGGTACCAGTGAATGACCATTTTGGAAAATATCATATGAAAAACGATTAAAAATATATTTGTATGGACGTAATTCAATTCTTTAGCGAACGATGCATCTTGTTTTCTATGCTCGATCATAATTTAACGAGGAAAAGCGATAATTATTGCACATCCAGAAGTGGTCATTTACTGGTCGAAAGCGATCAATCACTGGTATAAGTATACCCTACGGATAAAAAAATATTTGGAAAATGAAGAGGTGTGAAAATTTTCAAAGTGATATTGGTTCATCATTTGTTTGCGTTACGTTGCGTTATGAAGATGCAGCTCACATCGATAAATCAATCGATACCAATACTGATTTTTATTCATTGTTACTTTGAAAGAAAATCTTTGTTGAACATTGACGTGCTGTTTTATTTTCTTATTTCATAAACTACCCAAAATGTCCATGAATACGCAATCTTGTGCATTAATTTCAGTGTCAGAATAAACCAATGATGTCCAATTCTGTATAGTCAAATTTAAATGTTTCTATTGAAAATGAATGATTTGAAATTGATTCAGCTTTTGCATCGATCGCTAAAAAAATGTATGAAATTCAATCGTGATTAGTAGCAGCCTCCGTCGCTAGATGGCGAGTGTACGTTTATCTGAAAATATGAAAGCGGCAAAGTAAAGATGATTGTATAAGTACAAGTCCGACCTTGCAAATTTTGAAACAAGGCTATTATAAATTTGATAAAAATTATATGAAATGCAACAAAATTGACGTTTTATATTAGAAATGAAAAATTTTTTAAAATAAACTACCTCAAATTTGATGCGATATGATTCCTAAATTTTAATTTATGCAGCATAAGTGTATCAATTTCTTGCTTGTGCGAGGGAAAAATTAATTTCAACACTTCACTTTAGTGTGTATCAACGACAATTTTTTTGTCTCGTTATACATTCTCGCATTAATTTCTTGCAGGCTCGGCCTATCGCGAGATGGTGCACAACATCCTTTACCCGATCATGTCGACGCCGGGCGTGAGTCTGGTGCGCTACGACGTGCATCACGCCCTGCCGCCCACCGCCAACGCGCTCATCGGCCGGGCGGCCCACATCGCCGTGCTCGACTCCGAGCTCTTCATCGAGAAGTTCCTCCTGGTCACGGGCCTCAAGTACTTCAAGTAAACGAGAAGAGAAATTAAGAAGAAGAAGAAAAAGACGATTGAATAATGATACAGATATATTATTATAAAAAAAAGTATATAAGTACCTCGTTGACGCTATGATATAACGACCTTCTCCAAACCCCCTTCTCTAAAAACCCTACCTTACAACTTTCAACTCTTTATCTCTTGAAAAATACTATACTATCGTCTTGAATAATCTCTCAACCCAGCATCCAGAAGAATAAAAGTCTTTATCCCTGAGTATAATTATAAATATGATGAATAATACCGAAATATTTATTGTATAGAGACGAACAAACGAAAAATAGAAAGGTGGTGCACGAGCGAGGGCTGAGATGTACACACAAACACATACTAAAGAAAAAAAAGAAAATAATAAACTGATCATTGTGATAGCTAATTAGCGACGATCGCTAATTCATCGGACGTCGATAATAATTAAAGAAAAATGATATATAAAAATTAATTTATTATTATTATTATCACTATTATATGTATAAATGACGAGTTGTGTAAATTACGAATAGTGTAATTTTTTTGTCACGAAAAACGATAAAAACGATTAAAAAAAGCAGCAAATAACTAATCCATTGTACTCGTCGTTGTTGAAAGTGTTTATAAAATACTCATTATACGACGCAGAGGGTGTGTCGAACGTAATAGTTGAACATAGGAGATAAAATTATAAAAAAAAAAAATCACTGTGTAACGAAGAGACGTGTGAATATTTTAGTTCCGTATGGAAAATGTATAAAGTAAGCTTTTCTTTCGAGGATATGAACGACGCGTTAATGGAAAGATCAACGACGATTTGAGTTTTTCATTATCGATATAAGTACGAATATGTCTGTGTATATTTCTATTTCGTCGATTTTTTACCGATTTTTTAAGACGCAGGGCAGAGTCTTGAAAAAGAAAATTAAATAAATAAAGAAAAAGAAGAAAAGCTTGTAATTATAAGTAATCGTCATTTTTTTATTACAAAAAAAAAGAAACTTCGATTCAAGAGACGATCGTTCTCGAAGCACATCTCTCAAAATGCACAACACAAAAAATGATTCGTGTCGATATTTATTGATAACTGTCCTTTAGAAACTACGAACTGCCTAATTTCTTACGAATTATTCGAATTAAAGTATATATACGTATGTCCGTTCGTTTGTATTTTATAACACGTCGACAATTTTTTTCCTTCATCTCGAGGGATGATACTTATGATTCAAAGTAAAAAAAAAGTAGCATGAGTGTGATAGTCAAAAAAAAAATGATGGCAAAGTGTCAAAATAAAATGAAAAGTTCATATAATCTAAAAAGAGTTGAAGAGCGAATATTATATAGAGTTGGGCTTGTTTGAAAACGAAAATAATAAAGGTATACGTTTTTAGATGATATATCGTGTAACGACAGAAAAAAAGTATCAATGTTTTCACGTTAGGAAAGTTTATGAAACGCATGTCAATTGTTCTCTAAAGATTTTCACGACCATCAAATTTCGAACTGGTAGTTAAACCGTTAAAAAGAAAGAAGATAACACATAACTTTTATCATTTGCTCGTGATACATGTATAGCGGAGAAGGAAAAAGAGAACGAAAGATATGATAAAAGGTGATGGATAATTTTTTCTAAAAATCAAAGAAGCTAATTAAAAAAATATATATAGATAGAAGCAGTAGTTTAAAAATTTAACTGAGAAAAAAAAATGAAATACTTAGTAACCGCAAATGCAAATGGTTATATTGTAACAAATCCCTCCAATCGCTGCACGAATAATAAAAGCATCTCAAGAACTTTTGCGTCGACTCAAACTACAAACAAAAAAGAAAATAATTATATATTATGACGGAGTGCGAGGATTATAAAGTAATGGATGAAGAAAGGAAAGCATAAGTATCGTTAAAATCGTAGAGAATTATATACTATATTTAACGCTAGTGAACAATCAATCTATTGTATTCGCTGATTTTTGTATAATTTTAATTTTAAGACGAAGAGAAAACGCAATTGAAATCGCAATGAAATACGTAGACACGGCATATGAATCAAACACGAGCTTTTTTTCTATGATAATTAAAACGAGGATATTCAATTTAATAATATTGACTGAGATAATGAATAAAGGAGAGAGAAAAAATTTATTCGGAAAATTGAGACGACCTTACCTTTGTGTAAATTTTTTAATATCAATTCTAGATGTTAATTGAATGCCAAAAACACGAAAGACTTTCGCGTAATTATATAGTCAATCGTTTCTTTTGGAATCCGTGAAAATTTTGTATCTTTAAATTTTATTGTAATTAAACGTATTGTGATATGTAAATATTCATATTGATTTCGACAAAATGCATAAGTGAATTAAAATAAAAAAAGCAAAGAAATAGTCTCTACTCGTTGTACAGGAGTTTTCTCTGGATAGGCGGGCATCGTGTCGTCCGGATGGAAGCGAGCAAAACCTATAAACATTTCTACTTGAATAAAAAAAAATTTCAGCTCCTTTTTTTTATAATAAAAATTATACTTCTGAAGCTCACTCGAGATCGATCTGTAAAATTCGGCTCTTTATTCTCGAGGATCCAATCCATCGGCGACAATAACAGTGCCGAAAGAAAAAAACTCTCGAAATTCTCTTGATTCCATTATGATTAATGTACCTTTCAAGTCACCGAAAATCATAAAATGAATTTAATTCCTGATGCCCGAGACGGCGTAGAAAACAAGTAGAAAACTTTACCAGCTCGCTGTTGTCGAATAAAATAGAATTGACTCCGTATTATATGATATAATTGTAAGTTGACTGTTTTATTAAGAGGGAACACCAAAAAAAAAATAACAAAAAATTCCGAACGACGATCGAGGGAAAGAAAAAAAAGTTAAACTATTAAACGCCGTATATGATACGTATACATTTTGGATTACTAAGAGAAAATACGATTAAAAAAATATCAATGCAAAAATGTAATGGATAATAATAAAAAAAATTGTCATTATTATCAAAAATGTGTGGATTCGTTTTTTGTCCATACCTTAATCGTTTAATTTTTGCTCATTGAATAATAAATCTTCAATATAAATAAATTATGATATGATTTGTTTGAACCTTATAATCAGACCGCCAGGAATCAGCAATGATGTGAAAAATCATGACTATCCTTCTTGTTTGGAATATAGAATATAGTTTTAATGAAATTTTTATTTTTTTGATAGATCTTTTATTTCCTTGAGATAAAATATTTTTGAAAAATGATTGTTATTCACGAGGAAGATCGATAGTGTAATGTTGATCCGCTTACTTTCATACCGATTTCTACATCACGATTCATAAATATTATTGAACTGAGTTTGTGCTATTTCGACTCGTAACGTTAGTATTGACAGAGTAAGTTGCGAATAACATTTCTAACGAGCAAGATGGAATCGAGTGATATATTTAATCCTGATATTAGGTAATTTTTATTTTTAAGGAATCTTTTAATACAATCACATAATCTTATAAAATCTATTTTAGAGTCAAAGAAGAGTCCCGTGATGAGCCTCTCAATAATAATGATGATTATAAAATAATTGACTCAACACCCGTTAGTCAAAATTTTAAACACGAGATGTTTTGGCAAGAAAATTCAGTAAGCGTTAATAATTACCTTTGACTATCATTAATGAAACTTTCCTAATAATTTTAATTTTTTCAGACCCAAGAGCTTCAAGAATGTGACGAAAATCATGAAAATGAATTTGACGACCTGGAAATCGAAATGGAATGTACAGACATGAAGCCCAATTTATTGGCAGTTGCGAAGATTGAAGATTATTCTCCAAATCAATGGCAGGATAGCGAGGAGTACAAAACTGGAAACAAAATTAAATTAGAAATTGTCGGGACAGTGAAGAAAGAAATGTTAAGCGAAGAAGAAACTGATTTGAATTTCGGACATGGACTCAGCGAACAAAATAAACAAGGAACTGTTTCCAAAGAGCTTAACTATGAACATAGGCTAAAAACTCACATTAATACTACGCATAATGGAATCAGACATGCATGTGATATTTGCGGAAAATCATTCAGATATAAGAGTCTTCTCCAAAGACACATCGATTCGTTACATCGTAAAATTACGCATCCATGCGATATATGCCAAAAGACATTCTCAGTCAAGAGTACTGTCAAAATACATATCGAATCGGAGCATAATGGTGTCAGGCATGCATGCGATATATGCCAAAAGACGTTCACACAAAAAGGTAGTCTCAAAATACATATCGAATCGGTGCATAATGGTGCCAGTTATGCATGCGATATTTGCAAAAATGATTTTAAACGAAGAGTGGGTCTCAATAGACATATCGATTCAATGCATCATAAAATAAGGCATGCATGTGATATATGCCAGAAGACATTTTCAGAGAAGAGTACTCTCAAAAAGCACATCGATTCGGTGCATCGTAAAATTACGAATCCTTGTAATAAATGCCCAAAGACATTTTCAGACAAGAGTACTCTCAAAAAGCACATCGATTCGGTGCATCGTAAAATTACGAATCCTTGTAATAAATGCCCAAAGACATTTTCAGACAAGAGTACTCTCAAAAAGCACATCGATTCGGTGCATCGTAAAATAAGGTATGGATGTGATTTATGTGGAAAATCATTCAGATATAAGAGTTATATCCAAAGACACATCGATTCGTTACATCGTAAAATTACGCATGCATGTGATATATGCCAAAAGACATTCTCAGACAAGAGTGCTCTCAAAATACATATCGAATCGGTGCATAATGGTGTTGGACATGCATGCGATATATGCCAAAAGACGTTCACACAAAAAGGTAGTCTCAAATGCCATATCGATTCGGTGCATAATGGTGCCAGTTATGCATGCGATATTTGCGAAAATGATTTCAAACGAAGAGGCGATCTCAAAAAACACGTCGATTCGGTGCATCGTAAAATAAGGTATGGATGTGATATGTGCCAAAATACATTCTCACAGAAGAGTAATCTCAAAAAACACATCGATTCGATGCATAATTGTGTCACACATGAATGTGATATTTGCGGAAAGACGTTCACACGTAAAAATTATCTCCAAAACCATATCGACGCAGTGCACAATAGAATCGGCTTCGCATGTGACGAATGCGGAAAGAATTTCACACATAAAAATCATCTCCAAAAACATATCGACGCAGTGCACAATGGAATCGGCTTCGCATGTGACGTATGCGGAAATAATTACACACGTAAAGATCATCTCAAAAGGCATATGGATGCGATGCATAATGGAATCACCCACGCATGTGATTTCTGCGAAAAAAAATATAAATATCAAACTCATCTCAATAAACATGTCAAATCCTCGCACAGTAGTATCGTATATTCATGCAAGACATGCGGAAAGACATTTGGACAAAAAAGAAATCTCAGAGCTCACATCGATGTGGCGCATCGCTCACTCAATATGACCTAATAAATGTTTAAAATTTATGTTTAATTAAGCCACAAATTCTAATGTAAGATCATGTGTATCTCTTCAGACGACTCAATTAATAATTTTTATTAATTATACGACGAATTTCTCTGTGTTATGTTATTTACATATGGATAGATATAAAAAATGCCCAAGCAGTACTTCCAATAGGCAAAGTTGCCAAAATCGTGAGTCTTGCAGGAGTCGATGATTGACGTGTTCGCGTATTGAACCCGTTAACCTTATAATATCGCCTGTCTCTTTATTTTTGAGAAGTTGCGGCCACCACAAGTTTCATAGACGTTTTTTCGTACTCGATGTTACTTGGGATCTCTCCACCACAGTGAGAATTATATTTTGCACACATTTATTAAACATCGTCGGGATCGGACTCTCTCGCTATGGTACGATCTCTCGGTGTGAAACCGATGTCATAATCGAAGCCATATCTTCTTCGAGCTTTTTCAACGTCGAGTTGGGTCGTCCTCGTGGTTCTTTGGAAAGAAACTCCCAAGCTCCGTTATTATCATCATCCGTCGTACACGAATTACTATCATCACAGCGTCTCCTTTGCGACTCCTCGGAGGATAGTCAAATTCAGGTTCTCTGGAAATAGCCAGAGGATATGAGCGGCAAAGTAACGTCCTGTGACGAAATTTGCGAAACTCGGCCTCTGGGCTGTTTCGACCCTGGATAGTATTATTGACGAGTTAAATTTGTCAGATTACAGGACGGTGCTCAGCTTTCTGCAAGGATGTGCCTCAGAGTATAAAGAACCGCAATTCCAATTCCATGACCAACTCATCGAATCCATCTCTTGCGAACGAATTATTATCCTTCCATTTTTTAGAACATGGAATAATTATTTCCAATGAACTCATTTTTATATTTTTGATTTCTTTGAAAATTAAATATTATGTATAGAAAAATTATTATTATTCATAAGGTAGATCGATAACGTAATTTCCCCATTGTTATGAAACTTGAGTTGGTTCGTTTATACTAGTTCCAATTTCCACATCATAATTTGTAAATGTTATTGAACTGAGTTAGTCGCAAATAACATTTCCGTCGAGTAAGATGGAATCGAGCAACGTATTCGATCCTGCTATTAGGTACTTTTTATTTTGAGTATGAAAATAAGAAAATATTTAAACATAATCATGTAATCTTATCAAATATATTTCAGAGTGAAAGAAGAGTCTCGTGATGAGCCGCTCAATGATAATGATTATGAAATAATTGACACGACACTTGCAGTTACTCAAAATAGTAAATACGAAAAGTTTTGGCAAGAAAATTCAGTAAGTGTTGATAATAATTTTCGACTATCATTAATGAAACTTTCCTAATAATTTCAATATTTTCAGACCCAAAAGCTTCAAGAATATGACGAAAATCATGAAAATGAATTTGACGACCTGGAAATCGAAATGGAATGTATAGACATGAAGCCCAATTTATTGGCGGTTGCGAAGATTGAAGATTATTCTCCAAATCAATGGCAGGATAGCGATGAGTACAAAACTGGAAGCAGTATTAAACTAGAAACTGACGGGGTATTGAAGAAAGAAATTTTTGGCGAATAAGCCACTGAATTGAACTTTGGAAGTGGACTCAGCAAGAAAAATGAAAAAGGAAGTGTGTCAAAAGAGATTAACTATAATCATAGCCCAAAAATTCACATTGATACTACGCATAATGGAATCACACATGCATGCGATATTTGCGGCAATGTTTTTAAACGAAGAGGCGATCTCAAAACTCACGTCGAATCGGTGCATCTTAAAATAAGGCATGCATCCGATATTTGCGAAAAGACATTCACATCAAAGTATTATCTCCAAAACCATATCGACGCAGTGCACGATGGAATCGGCTTCGCATGTGACGTATGCGGAAAGACATTCTCAGACAAGAGTAATCTTAGAAATCACATAGATTCGATGCATCATAAAATAAGGCATGCATGTGATATATGCCAAAAGACATTCTCACAAAAAGGTACTCTCAAAACCCACACCGAAGCGGTGCATAATGGTGTTTTACATGCATGTGATGTTTGTGGAAAGACATTCACTCGAAAAAATCATCTCAAAACCCACGTCAAATCGATACATCATAAAATTACGAATACTTGTAATAAATGCCCAAAGACATTCTCAGTAAAGGGTAGTCTCAAAAAGCACATCGATTCGGTGCACAAAGGTGTTAGACATGCATGTGATATTTGCGGAAAGAATTTCACACGTAAAAATTATCTCCAAAAACATATCGACGCAGTGCACAATGGAATCGGCTTCGCATGTGACGTATGCGGAAAGAATTACACACGTAAAAATCATCTCAAAAGGCATATGGATGCGAAGCACAATGGAATCACCCACGCATGTGATTTCTGTGAAAAAAAATTTAAATATCAAACTCATCTCAATAAACATGTCAAATCCTCGCACAGTGGTATCGTATATTAATGCGAGACATGCGGCAAGACATTCGGACAGAAAAGAAATCTCAGAGCTCACATCGATTTGGCGCACCGCTCGCTCAATATTACGTAATAAATGTATCGAAAATACTCTAAAAACAATACATTTTAATATAAAAAGAGTCACAACATTTTTCTTAAACAATAAATCGATTTATCCCTTAGTTTGATAATTTTGCTTTGATCCTTAATTCTTATCAAATTCTCTACTATTCTGATAATCTGTAGCGATTGTTCATAATATCACACTGACGACTTTACTGTATATCATATATCTAACCGGTTTTAAGTAAATTTTTTTTTAAGAAAAAAAGAGTCTTTTTTTCATTTCATGTCACACTCACTTCAGTATTTTATACTGATAATTCCAATTCATTTCCAAACAATTTTTAAGAGTCTTTTTTATAAAGTTATCTTTTAAGTCGAGTTAAACAAATTTTTTCAATTTTACTAAAAAATACCGAACTAAAAAATTAAACAATCTCATTGATGGAAGGATGCCTTTTATAACATTCATAGTCGTTTCTCCGTTTTTGGATTCACAAATTCTATTTCGACCGAAAAAATTAGCTGCGTCAACAAAAGTACACTTAATAGTGATGCAAACTGCAACTATGTTTACGCCGATTGCAAAGGGCGTCCCCACGAACTAAGGCGAACTACGAGTGAAAGAGGAACCGTGTGTGAGCGAAAATTTTTATAATGTAAATTTGAATCAATAAAAAGAGATGGTAGAAACCTCATTACTGGAGAGAAGACTGGATTAAAGAATAATAAATAAAAAGAATTTATTGATGTTATTATTTTTTAATTATATGATCTGTAATAAGAAAGTATTTATGCATTGATTAACAAAAATAACAAAAGAACATTTTCAATTTTTTTAATTTATGTAATAATTTATCCATTATATTTGTATTATATTAGTATGACAAGTCGAACATTAAAATTTGCTCCAACATAGTAATTTTCATGATATCTTTGAGAATTGGTCACGATTGATAAAAACATAGTAACGTTTTCTCTTCAGTTATTCTTCGATTCTTTACAAAATAATATATTCTTCAACATTTTTTTAACAAGTAATGTTCACGCAAAAACGGTAAATCGAAAAATTCATTTTTCCCTCTCTTTTCTCACTTTGCCGCTATGCTCAGGCTGTCGTGAGAAAAAATAGTATTTTGAACTGGTGCAAGTATGGTTTTGTAACGAAATCATAATTGCACTATGAAAAATATACTATTGTTTGCAACATTTTAGAAACATTTCATTAAGATCCGGATTCAGTATCTGTCCCGGACTAAATCATCGATCAATCCTTGCACACTTTTTAAATCCAGCTTTAGATTTTTTCGTCGACTTCGATGCCGTCCATTTAATAATTGTCAGACCGTTCGTAGCATTGATTGAGCTGATCGTTGCACCATTCCGGCAGTTTCGCGTCGACGTACTGACCCATACCCACGAGCAGCAAATCGACCATTTCGCTCGAGTATTTCGACAGCTCGTGAAACCGATTCCTGGGATGGTTCAGTTGTATCTGCCACGTGGCGTAGGGACTGAGAACAGGCTTATTAACGGCTATTTTATCGTAAATCATGTTGGTGGTAGCTGGCACGTGACTTTCGCGATGTTCGGCCATCGAGTATTTGATGGTCTCGCTGACGCTCGGAATCGTGTACACTCTGTCGTCGCATCTGTACAACGAGCGACCCAAATGGATCAGGGTGACGCTGAAGCCTCGCAACGATTCGCGCAATTTCAGTTGGACTGTTTTATTTGGCGCCGCGAAATCGATACCGATTTTATTGAATTTCACGGCGTTGCCTTCGAATCCGTGCTTGATATCGGCTTTCAGCGTCACTTTCTGCCCGTGCAACAATTTCTCGATATCAATTTTGTGCTCGTCGTGCTTCCACGCGTAGAATGGCTCCGACTGTCCTTCCGTACCATCGAAAACGATATTTTGATGCACGAATTGATCGTGATCGTAGATCACGGAGTTGGATTTCAACAGTTCATTTTTCAATTGGCCAAGCTGGTTCGAGACGTAGCTCGCTATCTCGTTGGTGTCGTTGTTGGTCGTCAGATTCTTCGGCAAGTCGTAATAACCGAAAAAGGCGCGAGCGAACGGAAAGACGTTGCGCTTAACGGCACCGGTGGCCAATTTGTAATGCTGCATCACAACATTGTTTTGGATCACGAGCATCAAATCGTTGACCGCCTCGTCGATTTCGTTATTGCCCGTAACGACTGGCTTGGCAGGATGGGCGTTGATGTTGGCGATGAACCTGCCGAGCCCGATCTTGTATTGGTACTCGTCCATGATCCTGTACAATTCCACCATGACGTCTATACCATCCGAAACTTTGTAGAAAATTTCCATAACTTTTGACTGCACTTCGAAACCGTCGGTCATTTCTTTGATATGCCTCGCGATGCCTGTCAAGGCGCTCTGGATCTGCCACTGGCCGACGACCAGACCTGCCGATGATTTGCCTTCGAGCTTTTCCCGCGCCTCGTCGACACTGGCTTGAACGTCTTTGCATAAGGGAACGATGATACTGTAAACTTGGTGCTCGTATCGCTGCAGTTGATCGAGTTCTTTAGAGACGTTTTGAATGGCGATTCCGACCGCTGTGATTTTCTGCTGTTTTTCTGTAATCGCCCTATAGGTGTCAATGGAAGTATCAGCGATGCTCAATATATTCTGAATAGTGTTGACTACTTTCATTTTCTTTGCCGCACTCAAATCCTCTTTATCAATTTTTTTCTTCAATTCTTCTCTCTTTTCCGAGCATAACTCTTTAATCTCATTTCTCAAGGTATTCATTCTATCAACGGAAGCTGAATCTAATGCCTCGCCTTTGCTTTTTTCATTATCCAATGCCTCTTTATAATATTTGATTTTTTTATGGATGTCTTTCAAATCGACCCTTTCGTGGTCCGATAACGAGTGCAACGTAACATTGGCATCAAGCAGTTGTACTTGGAGTAGATTTTTTTTGTTCTTAAAATAATCTGTCATTGGCTCCAGAGATTTCTTAAGCACAGCTGGTAAATGGAGCAAAACAGTTTCATCGACATCTACAGAACCGACGAGCACAGATTCGGACATAGAAGTAACTCCGACAATGCCCGTACTTACTGCCGTTCCGAGTGGACCCAAAAAATTCAAAAACAAACCCGCCATTTTTATTACACCGAATACTCCGTTCATAATCATCTGTTTTTTCAATTTTTTTTCTTTCTGGATTAATTCCTCCTTCTTGTGCCAAGCAGCCTCCCGAAGTCGAACAACTTCACCGACCAAGTCGTCCACTGTTTTGTCCAACTCTGTAGCAGTGCTTTGGATTTCCGGCATTACGACGTCGGTCAAGTAATACTGAGCTTCTTTAGTTTTTACCTCGAATTCTTGCAGATAATCTTTTTTATATCCGTGGATAGTCTGGGCATTTTTCAACTGTACTTGAAAGTCGACGTCGTGCTTGATTGAGTCCAAAAAGTTATCCAAGTCAACAACCAAATTAGAGCCGGCATTATTTTCCAAATTCACGATCTTACTCAGTGCTGCTGTGTACAGGTACCGGAGCACAATGATTTTGTCTCGCGACAGCTCCTTCAAATCCTCAAGACGTTTTACATACTTTGAGATGTGATCTAGCAAGGATCGATAAGCTGATAGCGACATCTTGGGGCTCATCTTCCAGAATTGATCCTCAAGTCCTCGGAATTCATCTATTAATCCTGCGACATCATAAAAATCCATAACGGCTTCACTATCGGTTAAAAGCCTGGAGAATTTTTCCAAAAATGACTTTCGTATATTGTCCATCTGATGTTCTCTGAGATAACGTTTATAGCTGTTGATGGAATGACCGAATGTCGCTGGCTTCAGTAATTCCCATCGTTTGCTATTCAAATCGGTCAAGTTGCGTGTATTACTCGAACTACCCACAATAATATCGACCATCGTTCTGTACGAAGAATGAGCATGTACGTTTGGCTTCGAGGTCTCCAATCCAATGATGGTTACAGTACCTGGATTATCTTTTTCTAGTGCAAGGCCTCTCGTATCTAGGACGATCTGTATTAAACTGCTATCATCATCATGATGCGTTGATGAGAATCTGCCGTGGTCATCAGTGTAGTCATTGCCAAAACTCGGTAAGAATCTGTCGTTGTCATTATGAGAACTCGTGAAGAATCTGCCAATACCAAGAACATGACTTTTGTGAAGCATTCGGATCCACACATTACGATTGACTAAATCCCAAATTGGGGCTACGATCGTCCAATGCACATCTTTCATTGTGTCAAAACTTTCATCAAAAAATATTTTATTAAAAGCGAACATTTCAATGAAATTTGCCTGGCTGCATTCGGATTCTTCGCTCCACATACGACGTGCATATGACGTACTGATGTACGAACCGATGATTGTTAACTTTTCGGATTTTTCATCGCACTCTATTCTCGTGTCATTATGCATCAACGTTGCAGACAAGGATTTTTGTAACGCCTTCAATTTCGGTACTTCCAAGTGATAATATTTCAAGTCTGTGAGATTGAGTTTATGGTGTTCCGGTATTGCGACCAGTAAGTTTGCCAAGCTTTGGCCAATGTTATTATTTTCATTGCGCTTGGCCGCTTCTATTTCCATGAGTAGTTGCGACTTTACCTTTTCGTATCGACTAATATCTTTCTGTACTATCCAATCGGATAGAAATTGTTGATCTAAATTAAATACGAATTCATACCATTTGTGCGATGAGTGCACGTACTCCTCCGCAGGAAGCAATTGACTGACAATCGACGAAGTATGTTCTGGCACATCGGATCTTTCGAGGAAAACTAAGTACTTCGCACAGTTGACAAATAATTGGAGACTTTCACGAGGCACATCGACGCCTAATTTTCTCAAGTTTTCGACGATGAATTTCATCACTTCTTCAGCATTCATCTTTTCGTTCTCTAGTCCTTTATAAATGAGGTTATATATGTTATCTGCGCGCCGGAAGTAGAAAAATAATTTTTTCAAGTCGGGCTCTTGTTCTTCGACCGCTGCGTGAGTAATGATCATATCTCGTCCGATCTGTCTGAATCCTTCAGATAACTTTCGCCTCAGTAGATCGATCAGACTGGCGCAAATGGACAGCTCCTTCTGGCATGACGCGTAGATAAAATCATTGCTATCGTGCCTCGCAAAGTAAATCGATTCGTAAATCATGCGCTCCAGATCTTTCATTTTGTAACTCTCCAACGAGCTACCACTTGGACTCTCGACGAATCCCAATCTATTCCAATCGTCCTTTCCCTCGTATTCGACGTATAACGCATCGATGATCGAGGCAGTTTCGTTCGATCTTTCAGGCGAGTTGACCAGACTGCTAAAATAATCCTTCACTTTTTGAATTTGCTGGTCATTCTGTACTTGCGTGACGATGAGACCGATGCTGCCCAGAAATTTGTTCGCGTCGTCGATGGATCCTGCGGCTTTTTCCAAGAGAGCGTCGATCTGCTTATCGAACGAGGGAAAATCAACGAGTAGAAGCAGTTTTACTGCACTTACCAAGTTGACAATCTTACTGGTAAAATAAATTCTTGGTATACGTTGCGCCAATTCGATTTCCTCGTTTACAATGGAGAAGTCCAAAAATTGGGTTTTCGTTCGAGTATTCAGCATCAAGTGCGGCAAAATTGTTGCTTTGGGGGTCAAGTCAACGAATTCAGAGGCGTGATCACTGAAAAAGTCCTCCCTCGCTTTGGAGCTTCCCATGAGGAGTATCAGGTCTTGACTAGGTAAACCAACATCCTTCTCAAAATCGTCGAATTCCTCTTGGCCCAGGATGAATCTATCCAATATTTCTTTAGGCAAATCGTCATTCTTTAAGGAATGTACAAGTTGGTGACTGAATAAACTCAGCAGCAAGGTAGAAAAAATTAGCACGATACGCATGGTAAAGACTCTACAATACGTCGCAGAAAATTAAAATTAAAATTTCTTTTGTGGCGTTACTTGCCTGAAATTCCCCGAGGATTTTTAGGAGAAATGTGGAAAAAAAATTCAGATTTCGTCGTTTTAAAGCAAAAGAGTGCAAATGTTGCACGCAAAAGTAATAATTCTTCTAATTTTTTATACACGAATCAATGACGTATATTTTGCCTAAAAATTTTCCTGCTCCAACAGATCGTGATAATTTGAAAACAATTTATTGCCATATGATTTTGAATACGTTCTTTTTGTACACATTCCGTTATTGTCGTCAGCTTCGCAACTGCAAGAAATAATTTAGAAGAATTTAATATTTTAAAATATTCCATGTAATTGCTTGGAATTAGAGGAAAAGATGTCTCTTATTTCTGAGCTACGGCGTAAGACAGCTTTGATCACTAGTGTACTGTGAGAAATATTTCAGGGCTAATATGATATTATGATTTTATATTACTATTTATAGTATTAGTCTAAAAAAGTAAAATACATTTTTTTTCAAACGGGGAAAACAGTTTTCTCAATTGCTTATTTGGAAGTACTTGAAGGTGATTCTTCACCTAACTATGTTAACATGATTCTATACAAGGTCTTGAAATGATAGGAGGACGTTAATGAGTAATCTATAACTATCTCCCTGCAAAATGTCAGACCCTATTATCATGCTTATTTTCGAGAATTAAAACATTGAAAATTAACTTTTTTACACGGAGTATTTGACACGATACGTGAGCGTTTCGTAGGCATTGTAAGTTTTTCGATTTTAAAACTTTTGGACTAGATCGAAAGAAATAATATTTCTGTCTGATAAAAAAAAAGTGGAAAGGTAAACAAATGTAATCTATTACTCGTCAATTTCATTATTAATAATTGAATCAGAAAGTAGATAAATCGATCAGCAGTCAAAATATGGATGATTATGAATCTATATAAAAAAATCGAATTATCGTGATTAAAAATGTCGAGCTTCAACGGTACACCTATCGAAACTCGTGACACTTTGAGTCATAAAAATTTGACAGTTATAATGAAGTAGAAGTCGCAAGCGTATCTATGGAACAATACGTGTTTTGCAGGCATCGTAAGTTTTACGACTTTAAAACTTGAGAAAAAAAATTTTTTAGTTCAACAGAAAATGAAAAGAGCACATGCTGTACATCGGGCTTAGAGTATATTATTTTTCGAGTTCATAATATTATGCGTGAAGACTTGGCTGGAAAGATTATTCAAACCTCTGAAGCGGAACCTGCCGGTAGGTCACCAAACACTTCAAATATCATCTATCTGAATCGTTTTAGAATGAAGAAAATTACCTATATATTACATCTTATACGGTCCAATTCAAAGACTCAACAAACATTTAAATCTTCAATAGAAAGAATAATAAACGAAGAGCCTTCACTCTTCTTGTTGCGAGAGTTAGATACAATTATCAGTAAACCAAACATTTATTAATGTAATTAAAATAATTCAATGATTAAATGAATATTATTTTCATTCATTTTAGTTTATTATAAATTGTTAAGTTGAAATTATAAAATTGTAATAACTGAAAAAAAACTGTATCAATAGGTGTACTCAAATTCAAATAACAATTTGAATACTTGACACAAAGAAGCGTGGCGTTACAATCAATTGTAGTATTTGCTTTCACTCCTCGACAAGTACCAATGTTCAGCTGTCTAGAATAGCACGGGAACAGAGGAAGATCGCGGATCTATCGCAGCACGAGATTTTCGTAGAAAACTATTTTATTTCACGAGCAATACGTCCTCGTCCAGCGACGATGAATGCTTCCTTCTCTGGTGCTCGGCCGGTTTCGAAGACAAGGAGCAACTTGGAAAAGCCGACGTAGAAAGACTGAAGCGCCTGCAAATACAGCGACGATTGGGCCGTGGAGCGGTTCCTCGAGATCTGCGACAAGAATAAGCGCCGAGAGGTGCGGGTCGACGCTCGGGATAATTTGAGCCGGCCACCTCTACAATTGTCCGTGACGAATCACTTTCCCCCCACTCGGTCGGTGTGCTCTTGGATCGTGGCGGCGATCTGTCCAGCTTCGTTTTTCTCGATGAGAGTTATTTCGGGCCGAGATGTTCCTGGCAAGACGACGAATGCTAGTAATAACATTAATATCAAAGATGTTGAAATAGTGGTTGAAAATAGTTCAAATCTTACAAATAAATAAATCAACCATGATTCGGTGCATAATGGTGACAGACTTGCATGTGATTTCTGTGGAAAAAATATCAACGACGATCTAATCTCGTTAGACACAACAAATTGTCTCGTAATTTTACCACTCATTCATGCGAGACACGCGGAAAGACATTCGGACAAAAAAGGAGTCTCAAAGCTTACATCGATGTGGTGCATCGCTCACTCAATATATCCTAATAAATGTTTAAAATTTATGTTCAATTAAGTTACAAATCCAAATGTAAGATCAACTGTATCTCTTCAGACGACTCAATTAATAATTTTTATTTATAAAATGTTTATAAGCGCTTTCCTAAAGTCCTCGGCAGATGACTCGATCGAGGCTGCAGGCCCCTTGATAAGCGTGGCGTCGAGTCCATCCACGAGGAAAGATACTATATCTCGACTCTGTGTGACAATGATATGCACGTAAGCACGAATTATTCTTCATATTTTGACGTGAAATAATTCGATAATTTGACGTGTAAAGAGTTATTGTTGCTGCATTGACATTTCTTAGTGATCATTTATAGAAATATTATTGTTATTCATGAGGTAGATCAATAACGTAATTTATTTAACGTTGAAACTAATGTTGCTTCGTTTACATTACTTTCAATTTCCACATCATGATAAGTAAATATTATTGAAGTAAGTTTGAGCTAGTTCGACTCGTAACGTAAGTATTGACAGAGTAAGTCGCAAATAACATTTCCATCGAGTAAGATGGAATCGAGCAACGTATTCAATACTGGTGTTAGGTACTTTTTATTTCATGAGTATGAAAATATAAAAATATTTAAAAATAATCATGTAATCTTATCAATTATATTTCAGAGTGAAAAAAGAACCTTGTGATGAGCCTCTCAATGATAATAATGATTATGAAATAATTGACACTACACCCGTTACTCAAAATATTAAATTCGAGATGTTTCGGCGAGAAAATTCAGTAAGTGTTGATAATTATTGCATCCATCAGAGTTTACTGAAACTTTCATCGTAATTTACATTTTTTCAGAACCAAATGCTTCAAGGATATGACGAAAATCATGAAAATGAACTTGACGACTTGGAAATCGAAATTGAATGTACAGACATGAAGCCCAATTTATTGGCGGTTGCGAAAATTGAAGATTATTCTCCACATCAATGGGAGGATAGCGATGAGTATAAAACTGGAAGCAAAATTAAATTAGAAACTGTCGGGACAGTGAAGAAAGAAATGTTAAGCGAAGAAGAAACTGATTTGAATTTCGGACGTGGACTCAGCGAACAAAATAAACAAGGAACTGTTTCCAAAGAGCTTAACTATGAACATAGGCTAAAAACTCACATTGATACTACGCATTATGGAATCACACATGCGTGTGATATTTGCGGCAATGTTTTTAAACGAAGAGGCGATCTCAAAACTCACGTCGAATCGGTGCATCTTAAAATAAGGCATGCATCCGATATTTGCGAAAAGACATTCACATCAAAGTATTATCTCCAAAACCATATCGACGCAGTGCACGATGGAATCGGCTTCGCATGTGACGTATGCGGAAAGGCATTCTCAGACAAGAATAATCTTAGAAATCACATAGATTCGATGCATCATAAAATAAGGCATCCATGTGATATATGCCAAAAGACATTCTCAGATAAGAGTAATCTCAAAACTCACATCGATTCGGTGCATAATGGTGTCAGACATGCATGTGACACTTGTGGAAAATCATTCAGACAAAAGAGTAATCGCAATAGGCACATAGATTCGGTGCATCGTCAAATCACGCATCCATGCGATATATGCCAAAAGACATTCTCAAAAAAAAGTGATCTTAATAGGCACATCGATTCGGTGCATAATAAAGTCCGGCATGCATGCGATATATGCCAAAAGACATTCTCAGACAAGAGTAATCTCAAAAAGCACATCGATTCGGTGCATAATTGTGTCACACATGAATGTGATATTTGCGGAAAGACGTTCTCAGAAAAAAGAAATCTTGGAAAACACATCGATTCTGAGCATAATGGTGTCAGGCATGCATGTGATATATGCCAAAAGACATTCTCAGACAAGAGTAATCTCAAAATACATATCGAATCGGTGCACAAAGGTGTTAGTCATGCATGTGAAATTTGCGGGAAGAAGTTCATGCATAAAAACACTCTCAAAACCCACACCGAATCGGTGCACAAAGGTGTTAGACATGCATGCGATATTTGCGGAAATGTTTTTAAACGAAGAGGCGATATCAAAACTCACGTCGATTCGGTGCATCATAAAATTACGAATCCTTGTAATAAATGCCCAAAGACATTCTCAGACAAGAGTAATCTTAGAAAGCACATCTATTCGGTGCACAAAGGTGTCACACATGAATGTGATATTTGCGGAAAGACGTTCACACGTAAAAATTATCTCCAAAAACATATCGACGCAGTGCACAATGGAATCGGCTTCGCATGTGACGTATGCGGAAAGAATTACACACGTAAAAATCATCTCAAAAGGCATATGGATGCGGAGCACAATGGAATCACCCACGCATGTGTTTTCTGTGAAAAGAAATATAAATATCAAACTCATCTCAATAAACATGTCAAATCGTCTCATAATGGTATCATATATTCATGCGAGACATGTGGCAAGACATTCAGACAGAAAAGAAATCTCAGAGCTCACATCGATGTGGCGCATCGCTCACTCAATATGACCTAATAAATGTTTAAAATTTATGTTTAATTAAGTCACGAATTCAAATGTAAGATCATGTGTATCTCTTATCAGACGACTCAATTAATAATTTTTATTAATTATACGACGAATTTCTCTGTATTATGTTTTTTTCTGCCTCTATATGATATTTAAGACTCTCTCCTAAAGTCCCCGGCAGCCGAGCTTTTTCCCAATTTCGCTAAAAACTATAGGTCGAACTAGAAAATCAGACATTTTTCGTTTACGGAAAAGGGTCCCTCACAAAAATTCAGAGTCACATCTTCGTTTTCAGATTCACGATTTCTACATCAAGAAAACCAACCGCATATCACGCAACAAAATCGCGCGACGTAAACTGCAACGACGTTTACATTGCTAAGAGGGCATTCCTGCGCAATGAGCGAACTACGAGAGGAAAAGGAAGTAATTTGATTTGATTTCTTTATTTATGGGAGCGGAGGTATAACCTTATAGGGCCACGAAGCAAGTACATAATAGAAAGACAAAGAAATGAGTGAGAGCAACTGTGTTGTATCACTTTGAAGCCGGAGTTCCGTAGCGATGTATATAGGGTGCGGCAAAAGTATGGAAACACCTGGAAATTTTGCGGAATAAACATAGAAAAAAAGTCTTGTGGGTTTTTTTCATTTTCGAGGTCATTTTGAGGAAGCTAAAATGCTAAAATGCGCCAAGTGGCATCTTTCAGCACTGGCACGTCGACTTATTTTTAAATTATATGATTTTTAATAAAAAAGCGTTTATGTATTGATTAACTAACAAAACAAAAGAATATGTTTTATCTTCTTAATGAATGTACTAATTTATTCATTATATTAGTATTTTTATCAAATAAATCAATGCACACAAAAAAATACCTCCAAAAAATTACTACTATGACATACCATAGTATTTTTCATAAAATGTCTATAGTAGAGCTTTCTCTTCGTTTTTTTTCAAAATAATTTATTCTTAAAAATGGGTTCTACGAGCAATGTTTAATCACAAAGGGTAAATGGAAAAATTAATTTGTTTGCAGAAATTTGAAAAACTTTCATCGAGATCCGGATTACACTTGAATGTTGCCCCCGAATCCATAATTCATCAAATTAGCTTTCCCCATGAGTCATCGATGAATCTCTGCACACTTTTTAAATCCAGCTTTAGATTTTTTCGTCGACTTCGATGCCGTCCATTTAATAATTGTCAGACCGTTCGTAGCATTGATTGAGCTGTTCGTTGCACCATTCCGGCAGTTTCGCGTCGACGTACTGACCCATACCCACGAGCAGCAAATCGACCATTTCGCTCGAGTATTTCGACAGCTCGTGAAATCGATTCCTGGGATGGTTCAGTTGTATCTGCCACGTGGCGTAGGGACTGAGAACAGGCTTATTAACGGCTATTTTATCGTAAATCACGTTGGTGGTAGCTGGCACGTGACTTTCGCGATGTTCGGCCATCGAGTATTTGATGGTCTCGCTGACGCTCGGAATCGTGTACACTCTGTCGTCGCATCTGTACAACGAGCGACCCAAATGGATCAGGGTGACGCTGAAGCCTCGCAAAGATTCGCGCAATTTCAGTTGGACTGTTTTATTTGGCGCCGCGAAATCGATACCGATTTTATTGAATTTCACGGCGTTGCCTTCGAATCCGTGCTTGATATCGGCTTTCAGCGTCACTTTCTGCGACATTTGGTTGCACGAATTGATCATAGTTGTAGACTATGGCTTTGTATTACAATATTCTATTTCTTAATTTGTCAAGTAAGCTCAAAAAGTAGGTCATTATATCATCGGGGTGTTTATAAGTCTTCAGAATATTTGGTAAATTATAATGACCGAAAAAGGCGTGAGAGAACGGAAAGACGTTGCGCTTAACGGCACTGGTGGCTACTTTGTAATGATGCATCACAACGTTGTTTTGGATCACGAGCATGAAATCATTGACTGCTTCGTTGAGGTCGTTATTGCCCGTAACGACTGCTTTAAAGCCTATCGTTTGCACGATTTTTTCGTTAACGCGTTTAAAAAATGCTCTACTACAGCAAAATCGTGATAATTCGAAAACAATTAATTGACATATAATTTCGAATGTGTTCTTTTTCTACTCACACAATAAATACCAAAAATTTCTGCGATGTTTAAAAAAAAGAATTGTTTTCTCGTACACTATTGAGTTGAGAGAAAACATTTATAAAACATAAAAGTCTTCTTAAAAATTTTGAATACTTCTTGTACCGACTCTACTTATTACTAGGAGTTATCGCACCTTTTGATTTATCGCTTTTTTCCTCGATTTTAATCTTTTTGTTTGTACTGACATCATCCCTTCATCATTCTCGTCTTATAAAAAAACAGAAAATTTAAATATACATTTAGTTTAAGTGCATTACAAAGAATTTAACTCAACAAATAAATAAGTTATTACTCATCAATTTCATTAAGGGCTAAAAGAGGGCTTAAAACGTAAAAAATTTTATTGTATTTTGGAGTAGGACTTTGTTTTCCCTTTCCATATATTCGAATTTTCAAGCTTTGGTTATATACTAACCAGAACTCGTGATGTTTAGAGTCATAAAATGTTGACAGTTTTAAAAGGAAAAGTAGCCAGCTTTTTGTAGGCATTTTAAGTTTTACGACTTTAAACTTTTTGAAGAAAAAATATTTCCGTCTGACGAAAAATGAATAGAGCACATGCTTATATCCAAGTATATCGGGCTTAGCAAGAATGTATCGAGAGAATCTTTCCGGCGAACAAAGATTTATGGCATATCTGCTTGACGGATACTCTGCCAAATTCACAAGGACACTAAAAAATATTATAACAAAATAAGATCTGTGAGTTGAGAAAGCTTCAAAAAAACTCCAAAAAAGCTCTCTTTATATCATTGCTGTAAAACCATTATCTAGTAACAACATTATTATCAAAGATGCATGTATTTGTTCTTTTTGTTTCCATATCCCAAATGATTTATTCCTTCTATTTTTTGCTTATCGATGACAGTAAATCTTAAAAATAGATAAATCAACCATGACTCGTTTATAACGTTAAAATCTGAAATCACCGATCGTCAACAATGATTCTCATCGTTATTAAAAATACACGTGGCTCTCTAAAAAGAAAAATCTAAAATTACGTTAAAATAAAATAAAATATGTACCCTTGCGCCGTCGCCCAGTAATAATGCAAGATTTAAAAAAAAAAAAGGCTGATGTGTATAAAAAGTCGCAAAAAAGCTTAAAATATTACCGGCGACTGGCGCGCGAAGAATGGATGAGAGAAAAAAAAAACAAACAGAGTCGACAAAAAAAGAGATCTCGGTTTTTCGTTAAAAATCAGTCATAATGTTCAAGAAAATTGTCCCTCTCTTCCTCAACCGATCATGTTGCCACCGTTGCCGTTGCTCTGCTGCTGCTGCTGCTGTCTCGGCCGATTGTTGTTCGTATTATCCTCGGCGCCGTCGTCCCTCCTTCCCTCCTCCCGATGAAACGAGTACTCGCGGGCGTTGGGCAGGCCCGCGAGAACGCAGGCGCCCAGCGCCGATCGGCTGAGATTCATCGGGGCCGAGGCGCGCCACGAGTCGGTCTCGGGCTCGTAGCACTCGCAGCTGGGCACGGGCAGGCTGCCGTCGAAGCCGCCCACCGCGTAGAGTCGGCCGTCCAGCACAGCCGTGGCGAAGTTGCTGCGCGCGTCCAGCATCGCGCCGCAGGGCTGCCAGGTCGCTGCGTTGCCACTGCCACTGCCACTGCCACCATTCTCGGGATCGTATCTCTCGCAGGAGCTGAGCCGATCGACGCCGTTGAAGCCGCCGAGGGCGTAGAGGCAGCCCCTGTAGGCGACGAGGCTGACGCCCGAGCGGGGCTGGCTCATGAAGGCCAGATAGGACCACTGGTTCTGGGCGCAGTCGTAGACCTCGACGTAGTCGAGCACGAGCTGGCCGTCGAAGCCGCCCACGATGTAGATCTTGTCGTCGAGGGCCGCTGCGGAGGCGTCGGAGCGCGGCCAGTTCATCGGGGCCACGAGCTCCCACTGATTGGCCGCCGGGTCGTAGCGCTCGCACGAGGACAGCCGGGTCATGCCGCTGTTGCCGCCCAGAGCGTAGATCTTTCCGTCTGAAATGAAAGAACGACGACTTAGAGAAGGTGTCGAATTTTTATCGCATTTTTTTTTTTTTTTGCCACGTTATCTGTACCGTGAACGCATGTGCTGACGTAGCATCTGGCGTGATACATGCAGGCCCGCTCGCGCCACTCCTTGCTCACCGGGTCGAAGCTGCGCACCGTGTGGAAGTAATTGTGGCCGTCGTAGCCGCCGATTATGTAGATGAGCCGGTCGAGGCTGCAGACCCCGTGATAGGCCCGGGGCGTCGAGTCCATCCACGAGGACAGGTACCATCTGTCGGCTCTGTGGCGATGATAATGTACAGAAATACCAATTATCTTTCCTTTGTAAGTAAAAGAACTCGATATTTTGACGTATAATGAATTATTGTCGTTGGTAGGGACATTTTTGAGACACGAGATCATTTTTTTTAATTTTAATTTCTTGGTGATATAATGACCATTTATAGAAAAATTATTGCTATTCATCAGGTAGATCGATAACATAATTTGTTCCATGCAATGAAACTAATGTTGATTCGTTTCGATTAGTTTCAATTTCCACATCACGATTAGTAAATATTATTGAATTCAGTTTGAGCTATTTCGACTCGTAACGTAAGTATTGACAGAGTAAGTCGCAAATAACATTTCCATCGAGTAAGATGGAATCGAGCAACGTATTCAATACTGCTGTTAGGTATAGTTTTTATTTCATGAGTATGAAAATATAAAAATATTTAAAAATAATCATGTAATCTTATCAATTATATTTCAGAGTGAAAAAAGAACCTTGTGATGAGCTTCTCAATGATAATAATGATTATGAAATAATTGGCACTACACCCGTTACTCAAAATATTAAATTCGAGATGTTTCGGCGAGAAAATTCAGTAAGTGTTGATAATTATTGCATCCATCACAGTTTATTGAAACTTTCATCGTAATTTACATTTTTTCAGAACCAAATGCTTCAAGGATATGACGAAAATCATGAAAATGAACTTGACGACTTGGAAATCGAAATAGAATGTACAGACATGAAGCCCAATTTATTGGCGGTTGCGAAAATTGAAGATTATTCTCCACATCAATGGGAGGATAGCGATGAGTACAAAACTGGAAGCAAAATTAAATTAGAAATTGTCGGGACAGTGAAGAAAGAAATGTTAAGCGAAGAAGAAACTGATTTGAATTTCGGACGTGGACTCAGCGAACAAAATAAACAAGGAACTGTTTCCAAAGAGCTTAACTATGAACATAGGCTAAAAACTCACATTAATACTACGCATAATGGAATCAGACATGCATGTGACACTTGTGGAAAATCATTCAGCCAAAAGAGTAATCGCAATAGGCACATCGAATCGGTGCATTGTAAAATAAGTTATGGATGTGATGTATGTGGAAAATCATTCAGATATAAGGGTCATCTCAAAAGACACATCGATTCGTTACATCGTAAAATTACGCATCCATGCGACATATGCCAAAAGACATTCTCAGAAAAGGGTACTCTGAAAAAACACATCGAATCAATACATAATGGTGTTTCACATGCATGTTACATTTGTGGAAAGACATTCACACAAAAAAGTAATCTCAAAACTCACGTCGATTCGGTGCATCATAAAATAAGGCATCCATGTGATATATGCCAAAAGACATTCTCAGAGAAGAGTAATCTCAAAACTCACATCGATTCAGTGCATGATGGACTGACAAGTTACGTATGCGATATTTGCGGAAAGGTTTTGAACCGAAGAGGCGATCTCGAAACTCACGTCGATTCGGTGCATCATAAAATAAGGTATGGATGTGATGTATGTGGAAAATCATTCAGATATAAGAGTCATATCCAAAGACACATCGATTCGTTACATCGTAAAATTACGCATGCATGTGATATATGCCAAAAGACGTTCACACAAAAAGGTAGTCTCAAAGGCCATATCGATTCGGTGCACAAAGGTGTTAGACATGCATGCGATATTTGCGGAAATGTTTTTAAACGAAGAGGCGATATCAAAAAACACGTCGATTCGGTGCATCATAAAATTACGAATCCTTGTAATAAATGCCCAAAGACATTCTCAGAAAAGGGTAGTCTCAATAGACACATCGAATCGGTGCATAATAAAGTTAGATATACATGTGATATATGTAAAAAGACATTCACAACAAAGTATCATCTCCAAAAACATATCGACGCAGTGCACAATGTAATCGGCTTCGCATGTGACGTATGCGGAAAGAATTACACACGTAAAAATCATCTCAAAAGGCATATGGATGCGAAGCACAATGGAATCACCCACGCATGTGATTTCTGTGAAAAAAAATATAAATATCAAACTCATCTCAATAAACATGTCAAATCGTCTCATAATGGTATCATATATTCATGCGAGACATGCGGCAAGACATTCGGACAGAAAAGAAATCTCAGAGCTCACATCGATGTGGCGCATCGCTCACTCAATATGACCTAATAAATTTTTAAAATTTATGTTTAATTAAGTCACAAATTCAAATGTAAGATCATGTGTATCTCTTATCAGACGACTCAATTAATAATTTTTATTAATTATACGACGAATTTCTCTGTATTATGTTTTTTTCTGCCTCTATATGATATTTAAGACTCTCTCCTAAAGTCCCCGGCAGCCGAGCTTTTTCCCAATTTCGCTAAAAACTATATGTCGAACTAGAAAATCAGACATTTTTTTTCACGCATGAAAAGGAATCCCTTCGAAACTTCAGAGTCATATCTCCATGTTCGGTTTCACGATTTCACGTACATCAAGAGAATCGACCGTGTATACAGCAATATTTGACAAAATCGCGCGACGTAAACTGCAACGATGTTTACATCGATTGCAAGAGGGCGTCCCCGCGCACCATTAAAGCGAACACTACTATATGAAAATTAGAAAAAATTCATAAAGACACGAATGAAAAAAATCAGCTGTTTCTGAACATCTGCAAGATGTGAAATATATTAATCAATGAATTAAAGAATTTTCATTCAATTTTTGGAAATGACTTTTCTTTTCCTTATTTCATTGCACTTTTTAAACTCTGTAAAGCAGATTCTCTACTGATATACATCATTTTCCGTGAGCTTTTTTCGTACATTTTTTCTTCTTTTGCGTTTTCTTTCGAGTCGTGTTTTTGATCACTTGTCGTAACTTGCAGAGAGCGTACCGATTGAACTCTATACAGGTAGTATGAATTCTATACAGGTAGTTCCAGTGAATTCGAAAAGTAATGTATTTTACTTTTAATTTAATTTTGTTGATTGTCATACCTGGCTTTGCAGACTCGAATAAGACAAGCAGTGATCATGATTCTGTTATAACTGTAACTATGATAAGTGTTAAATAAATAAAAGATGTAATTATGAGAAAACTTAATTTTACTGATTAAACGTTTGTACATATACAATAAAATAAAATTTCCATTTTCTTTTAAGGATCGTTAATTTTTTATTCTTTAAATTTTTCTCAGCTTTCCACTGCCATAAAATCAGATAGCAAGTATCATTTACATTGCAAAGAAATGCTCTTTAGTGAATATATAATATCTACTTTTACATCTTGATTCAGCAGGATCTAAAGGATATGTAGGTTCAATTTTCTTCTTACTATTTTTTTCCAAGTTGCTCAATTTATTTTTTGTTAAATGCACAATCAAATGATATTACAATGGAGCATTTTTGAAAAATAATTCTTTGTTGTGCTCTATGGAACAATGGATAATACAAGACAAAAAGAACTGGAAATACATTTATCGTTATCACGAAGCTTGGCCTGCAGCTGCCAAGCAGATATTGCACAAATCTTGGTTTTCCAGCGTTTCCAGGACCATCTCGCAGCACTCGATCGACAGACGTTTGTGGATCAACTCGTAGAACGGATCCAGTGCCCAGCGTCGAAAAAATCCTCTCGATAGCTTTTCGCACAGATGCAAATAACAATTCTCATAATGACTCGGGTGGATATACAACTGTATTCCACGAGCCGCGAAAACGAAGTAGTCCATATATGTGAGTAGCTTTTCCTCCTCTTCGGGTCGTAAGTGGATGAGATCGTAGAGCGACAGACTCGGAACGATCATTGCCTTTTTCGCCTTGCTCGCGAACTCCTGATCATCGCGCAGAGATTTTTCAAGATCCGACGACGACTTTTCAAATAATCCATGTTTAACGAAATAGTTCACGATCGTCAAGGCGTCGCTTCGGCTGAAGCGATATCCTCTTGCCTCGAGCTGTTCGGCGACGGCCAAAGCACCGGACGCTACTCTCATTTTGCAGTTCAACGGTGAATCGATTCGGAGTTTCGTATCAATTGAAGTTGGAAAAATGCAGTTGGTTATATCTGCGCCACGATTAAAGAGCACATCGACGGCGTTTGGCAATAGATTCGCCACAGCCAACTGCAACGGTGTCTTACCCGACTTGTCTCGGGCGTTGACCTGGACCGTCAGCTGCATTTCATCACAGATCTCAAACAAGATCTGGGCGAATTCATCGCCTCGGTCGTATTCGCAGATAACGTGAAGAGGCGTCCTTTCGTCCTCGTTGGCCAGATTCGGATCGGCGCCGCGTCTAAGTAGGGTTTTAAAGGCCTTGTTGTCGCCCCAGGGCATAATCAAGTGCAACGGCGTGTTACCCAAGTTGTCTTGGGCGTTGACCCGCACCGTCCGCTGCCTTTCGGCGCACACCTCGAAGAATATCTCCGCCATGTCATCCTCATATGATTGGCTTAGCATGGCGATGTGGTGCAACGGAGTCGTTCCCTGTGCGTCGTCAGCATTCGGATCGGCGCCACGTCTCAGCAGCAATTCGATCACCCCCTTTCGATCGAACTCTGAAGCCAAGTGCAGCGGCGTCCGACCATCTCTATCCCGGGCGTCGATATGCACCCGCTGCCGGACGTCGTCGCAGACCACCAAGAACCTCTCGACCGTGTCGACATTATCGTGGTTAGCGTGCACGCACAACAGGTGCAGAGGCGTCGTTCCCATCCGATCTGCTACGTTCGGATTGGCGCCGTTTCTCAGCAGCAGCTCGATCGTTCGTGCAACGTCGTCGTGGATACACGAAGCCGACAAGTGTAGTGCCGAGTAGCCCCCTTCTCTCTGGAGGTAATTGGCATCCAGGCCGAGCTCGAGGAATTTTTTCACCACGTCGTAACTGGCGTATTTGCAGGCCAAGTGGAAATTCTTCAGACGGGTCTTCTCGTCGAAGTAATTCGCATCGAATTTCGCGTATATTTCGAAAATTAGCCAATCGGGAACCCCGAAGCCGCGATATAAGTGATATGCTCTTACAAAACGTCGCAGCGGTTCGTCGAATTCGAGGTAATTGCCTTCGTTACAGCCGGCAAACACAAACGCCTTGAATCGTTGAAATTCCTCGACGCGAACGTAGTATGTGGCGAGGATAATGCCTTTCGCGGAATCCGCGATGAGACGCTTGATTTCTTCGGGTCGAAAGAAGCTCCAAAGATTGGGAAGTTGGTCATTCCAGTTTTCGATCAAAGGCTGCAATCGACGGAGAAAATCACGTCGCTCCCTTTCGTCTTCCCAATTGACCTCCTCTCTCAAGCTCTTTATTGTTTCCAAATCCACGTGCTCGGCCATTGTTCACACTCGCACACGATTATTAGTCGCTCGCGATACAACAAGATATATTTCTTTTTTCCACAAAAGTCACTTGACGCGCAATCGTTGCGTTGTTTTCTCGTTGTTCACACCGCCGCGTTCGAACCTATACTGATTTCCACATTCAGAGAGTAAAAAACACATGGCCAGTTATAGTTCGAGAGTAACAGTAGCAGTAGTCGCAGTAGCCGGAAGTATGTAATAGCTGCAGCATGTGGCACTTGGCTGCTTTCATAAACTTTCTAATCGTTGATCGATGTACATCATAAGCGTCGCCTGCTGCATCGCGTCGTCGTTTGACCGAGCAACTCAATCGACCGATGATAAAATGCCTCGAGCTAAAATATTTTTAACGATAGCATCGATTATTGTTTCGAGAAAATCCCAATCGCTGGAATAAATGAACGGTTTACACGAATGATTTATAAAAAAAATCGATAACCACCACGGCGACGCGCGTAGATTATAGTAACTGGAACTGTTTTAATTTCCCTCGCTCTGCAATCAGACCGACATTTGCTTCCTTGATTTTTTTTTTTTTTTTGTGAGTTACAATTTTACACTGGTTCAGTTCAGCGCACTGAAAAAAATTACATGGCCTAGAAAATACATTTTTGCTTCCTCATAGAGGAAGCTCTGTGATAGGCTCGAAAACGAGATTTTGAACCAGACCTCGTAGGACAATTTGGTTTACATATTTGTAAACTAGATTGAATTCTCAACAAATGTCCGTATGTATGTATGTGTGTGTGTGTGTGTGTGTGTGTGTGTGTGTGTGTGTGTGTGTGTGTGTGTGTGTGTGTGTGTGTGTGTGGTGTGTGTGTGTGTGTGTATGTACGTATGTCCGAAGCAAAATCTCGAAAATGTTATGGTAGATTGTATAAATTTCAATTGCATTCATTGTCGTTTGTAGTAATAATGAGGCCAGAAAAAGGTTTTTGGCGATACACGGAAAAAAAAATTTTTTTTTTCGATTTTTTCGATTTTTTTTTATAAATTCGAAAAAAAATTTTTTTTTTTTCATGTTTCACGTATAATTGCCGGAATTTTTCAATTACATTCATTGTCGTTTGTAGTAATAATGAGGCTAGAAAAAGGTTTTTGGCAATACACGGGGAAAAAAAATTTTTTTTCGATTTTTTAAATTTTTTTTTGTAAATTTGAAAAAAAAATTTTTTTCATTTTTTCACGTATAATTGCCGGAATTATCTCAATTTTTGTTGTCATCATGAGAGCAGAGCAGTCAAGTTTTAATTTAAGACCAAATAGATAGAAAACGGGACTTAAAAATTGATCGTCGTTACAAACGTACAAGTATATTTCGCGTGCGTGCGGCTAAAAATAAGATCAAGCGCGCGTACAGCGACAATGTGCCAGGCCATTACTTTCTTTTAAAAATTTTTTATAGATTTTTAAATTTATTAGTATCCACTATTAGGTTAATATTTATTATAATACAATAAAAATTAGAATGAGGAAGCACTTTGCCAATAACTTGGCAGCGGTTTTTTTTGTTTCCACGCACGATAAATCGATTGAACATTTACAAGGTAATGAAAAGAGGTAAAATATCTCGTGAGAAATAATCTCGCATGATGCCGAGTATTATTTATATAAAGAAAATAACGGAGATGGAGTGGAAGGTAGAAGCGGCGAATAATCCATTATTTTTCGTCGGCGAGTAGAAGTGTCAAGTAATCGCGACCGCGACCATGCGTCTACATTATAATTCAAATTAATTATTTGATTGATCAATTTTATTGTTTTAAGTTAATTTGTCTTTGAATATTTAATACATTAATTAATTGATAAAGATGTTCCACATCGATTGCAGCTGTTTTAGTTAATTTTTTAATTTCTGAGTGATATAATGATTATTTTTAAAAAAGTGATTGTTATTAATGAGGTAGATCGATAACGTAATTTGTTTCATGTTGAAACTAATGTTGCTTCGTTTACATTACTTTCAATTTCCACATCATGATTAGTAAATATTATTGAAGTAAGTTTGAGCTAGTTCGACTCGTAACGTTAGTATTGACAAAATAAGTCGCAAATGATATTTCCAGCGAGTAAGATGGAATCTGGTGATTTATTCAATTCTGCTATAAAGTATTTTATTAGGATTAAACTACGGATATATTTAAAAAAAATACTTAATCTTATCAAATCTATTTCAGAGTGAAAGAAGAACCTCGTGATGAGCTTCTCAATGATAATGATTATAAAATAACTGACATACCACCTGCAGTTACTAAAAATGTGAAATTAGAAAGGTTTTGGCAAGAAAATTCAGTAAGTGTTGATAATTATGTTCTACTATCATTAATAAAACTTTCCTAATAATTTTATTTTTTTCAGACCCAAGAGCTTCAAGAATGTGACGAAAATCAGGAAAATGAACTTGACGACATCCAAATCGAATTGGAATGTACAGATATGAAGCCCAATTTATTGGCTGTAACAAAAATTGAAGATTATTCTCCACATCAATGGGAGGATAGTGATGAGTATAAAACTGGAAGCAAAATTAAATTAGAAACTGTCGGGACAGTGAAGAAAGAAATGTTAAGCGAAGAAGAAACTGATTTGAATTTCGGACGTGGACTCAGCAAACAAAATAAACAAGGAACTGTTTCCAAAGAGCTTAACTATGAACATAGGCTAAAAACTCACATTAATACTACGCATAATGGAATCAGACATGCATGTGACACTTGTGGAAAATCATTCAGATATAAGAGTCTTCTCCAAAGACACATCGATTCGTTACATCGTCAAATCACGCATCCATGTGATATATGCCAAAAGACATTCTCAGACAAGAGTAATCTCAAAACTCACATCGATTCGGTGCATAATGGTGCCAGTTATGCATGCGATATTTGCGAAAATGATTTTAAACGAAGGGGTGATCTCAAAACTCACGTCGATTCGGTGCATCATAAAATTACGAATCCTTGTAATAAATGCCCAAAGACATTCTCAGAAAAAGGTAGTCTGAAAAAACACATCGAATCAATACATAATGGTGTTTCACATGAATGTGATATTTGCGGAAAAGTGTTCAAACTAAGAGGTGATCTCAATAGGCACATCGATTCGGTGCATCATAAAATAAGGCATGCATGTGATATATGCCAAAAGACATTCTCAGACAAGAGTAGTATAAAAAGACACACCGAAAGGGTGCATAACGGTGTTTTACATGCATGTCATGTTTGTGGAAAGACATACTCACAAAAAGGTAATCTCAAATCCCACACCGAATCGGTGCATAATGGTGTTTTACACGTATGCGATATATGCCGAAAGACATTCTCAGACAAGAGTAATCTTAGAAAGCACATCTATTCGGTGCACAAAGGTGTTAGACATGCATGTGATATTTGCGAAAAGACATTCACAACAAAGTATCATCTCCAAAACCATATCGACGCAGTGCACAATGGAATCGGCTTCGCATGTGACGTATGCGGAAAGAATTTCACACGTAAAAATGATCTCAAAAAGCATATGGATGCGGAGCACAATGGAATCACCCACGCATGTAATTTCTGCGAAAAAAAATTTAAATATCGAACTAGTCTCGCTAGACATAATAGATTGCCTCATAATGGTATACATTCATGCGAGACATGCGGAAAGACATTTGGACAGAAAAGAAATCTCAGAGCTCACATCGATGTGGCGCATCGCTCACTCAATATTGACCTAATAAATGTTTAAAATTTATGTTCAATTAAGTTACAAATCCAAATGTAAGATCATGTGTATCTCTTCAGGCGACTGAATTAATAATTTTTATTAATTTATACGATGAATTTCTCTGTATTATGTTTTTTTCTGCCTCTATATGATATTTAAGACTCTCTCCTAAAGTCCCCGGCAGCCGAGCTTTTTCCCAATTTCGCTAAAAACTATATGTCGAACTAGAAAATCAGACATTTTTTTTCACGCGTGAAAAGGAATCCCTTCGAAACTTCAGAGTCATATCTCCATGTTCGGTTTCACGATTTCACGTACATCAAGAGAATCGACCGTGTATACAGCAATATTTGACAAAATCGCGCGACGTAAACTGCAACGCGATGTTTACGTCGATTGCGAGAGGGCGTCCCCGCGCACCATATCAAAGCGAAGTCTTAACTATACGAGCGAAAGAGGAATAGCAGCGAGTGAGCGGCGAGCGACTCTACAGCGTATCCATTGTCTCGTAGCCGAGTTTTTGTTGTAAACACGAACGCGAGTAGTGCTCTCCGTTTTAATAAAAAAAAAAGCGGAGGATAACGATTTTCGTACGAGCACGTATATTTTCGGACTCGACGAGTGCATCAAACTCCGTGTCTGTGACTGTGTCTGTGCATATGGCGCATACACACGTAACATCGGTGGCACATGTATATACTATATATACGATCGAGCGTAGCAGCCGACGTTTATGACTATACGGTATACGGCGCGCGCGTGCGTGTGTGCAGAAGACATCGGCGCATCATCGGCATCGACAACAAAAAGTGTATATACACATCGCACGTCGTCGTTCATCATTTTAATATATAAAAAAAAAAAAAAAGAAATTAAAAGTCCACCGCGGCGACATGTCGGACGAGCAGCCACCGATAATAGACAACGAGCACTGCGCATTGCTCGAGTTCACCGGGGGCGAGCTCAAAGTCGGCTACCTGGCCTGGATCACCTGCCGCAGTGCCAGCACAACAACAACAACAACAACATCGGCGAGTAGAAACAGCAGCAGCAGCAGCAGCAGTAGTGGCAGCAGGGCTAGCAGCGAGTCGTCGTCGTCGTGGCTCGACCGAGCGATCGAGAGGAGGGAGATCGTGAGAGTCAAGTGGCCGGTGGACTGCCAGGTCGAGTCGGCCAAGAGGATGCGCACACTGAGCAAGAGATGCGACTGGCAGTACAGGACCGCGAGGATAGTCGATCACGGCGGTATGGAGAATGCAACGATACGTTTGCTTTTTTTTTTAAACGATGTTCATTAAAGGGGAATTTTGTGTGTTGATTCGTTGCGAAGAATGGACGGCCATGTGCGAGAGACGACGCAATTATCACAGATTCAATCAGCTCGACCTCGACAAGAACGAGAGAAAGAACAGGAAGAGAAAGTTCGCGTCGCTGGCTAGCAACAGCATCGGCCGGGCAGCGCCTCCGGAACAAATTACCCAACAACAGCGGCAGAGCGTCGTTATCGATAAGGTAAATATATATATTATATATATAGGACAATATATATAAGAAATAAATCACATTCGTTATTTGCAACAAAAAAAAAAAGGACAACGAGGAGAGTCTGCTGCGAGTCGTGAGATCGATGCTGCCCGCGGAGTGTCGCGCGGACTTCGACCATCTCGCCGCGGCGTACGGCAGGCCGGAGCTCTCGCAGCCCTGCTGCGACCGCATCGTGCTGCGCAAGGTCAACGAGAAGAACATATTTCTCAAGCTCAATTTCAAGGTGAGAGAGAATGATATAATCGTATCGACGACGATATGCTTCTCGTGTTCAACCGATTTTTTTTGTTTGTTTGTTTGTTTGTTTGTTTTTTCTCGTTTCAGTCGAACTTCCACTGCGACATGTGCGAGCGCAGCTACTCGCGCAAGCACGACCTGCTCAGGCACGTGATCAAGGTGCACGCGAGCTAGCGTTTGGAATGAAAAAAAAAATAATAATATGATCTTGTTTTTTCGGCATTATTGTGTAAAAATTGGGGCTCTCTCTCTATCTATCTATTCGTAATTATATTATAAAGTTTAATGATTAATGAACGATCGTCGGTCGTTGAGGCTGGTACCTTACCGACGCTAATCAATAAAAAAAAAAGAAAAATATCACATCCACTGTAAAAGAGTAAATTGCAAAATAACCTAGTATCGTAAGTCTCGACGAAGTTGGTCGGCGATCCGGACGTCCAGCCGCCGATGGCGAAGAGTATCTCGCGCGGCACCCTCGGCCTCGTCCAGGTCCTGCTCGCGGCCTCCTGTCCGGCAGCCGACACCTCCGCCAGCAGTCTGCGTCTCTGATCCTGCGTCTCGGCCTCGAAGTATCTCCTCGCCGGGCCGAGCACCGACTTGCAGCACTGCCTCGACCGCAGGGCCGGCTCCCAGCTCTCCACCTGGGCGCGAAAGTACTCGGGTCGCATCAGGCCCCACCTCACCGAGCCCGCGAGCAGTCGAACGAGATCTCGGGCTCGTCCGCGCGGGTCCGCCTCCAGCCAGACGCGGCAGGCCTCGAACACGAGCTCCTCGCCGGGTGCCTGAAGCTCGTCGTCGCCGAGTATCCGCAGCAGCTCGCGACAGTCCAGCTCGAGAAATTCTCGGGACTGCCTCAGGATCGCGCCGAGATTGCGCAATACGTAATCTCGGCCTTTGGCCTCGAGGCCCCGACAGAAGTAGCAGCCGGCGAAGCGGCGTATGCCGAGGCAATTGTCGGGCCTGAGCTGCTGGATGAGGAAGCGACAGCAGAGCCGGACGCAGCCGACGACGCCGAGGCGATCGGCCAGCGGCAGTAGGCGCTCGACGTTGCTCGCGGTGACTCGACACTCGCCCCGATAGCAGTAGTCGAGCAGATCGCCGACGAGATCGTGGGGCTGGTCCTCGAGGCGGATCGTGCGGTGGTTTATGTCGGACGACGACGACGACGACGACGGTGGCGGAGATCGAAGGCAGTTGGTGAAGAGAGCTCGGAAGTAGGGACTGGCCGCCGAGAGGATGGCACGGTGGATGCGGTGATAGGCGCCGTCCGCGCAGAGGATTATGCCATCGCACAGCTGCTCCTTCGCCCTGAAAGTCAGAGAGTGAAAATTAACCATTCCGAGTTATTTGTAAAGGTATATAAATGACGACACTCACCTCAGTTCCGACCAGACGCTGGGAAACTCTTTGGGCGCGTAATCGTCTGGCAGACAGACGCAAGCCTTGGCATTGGTGTTGTCGTTGTTGTTGTTGTTGTTGTTGTTGTTATCATTGCTGTTTTTATTGCTGCTGCCGATGGGCCTACAACTCCTGCTGTACTGCTGCTGCTGCTGATAATTGTATCTCTGACTTTGAGCATTATTACTACTGCTGTTGCTGTTGCTGCTGTTATTCGAGCGTCTTCTCTGAAATTTCACGTGATGATTCGACGACGTCGACGAGGAGGAGGTGGAAGGATTGCGATGACGATGCGTCCCATCGGCCATGTGTAGTCAATTTTGTTATCGTTTTTTTTTTTTTTCGTATGTGTTTAATTTCGATCATGAGGTGGGTAGGTGGTGGATGATGTAGTAGTTGCGGCTCACCTTGACCGGTGGAAGAGCGGCTAACTGATCGCTGATCGTCGTCGCGTGATGCCTCACTCGAGCCGACGTTCGCATAATTTTTCGGTCGCAACGATTTTTTCGTTATCGATTATTATTATTATGAGTCTTTATTTTCTTTGCCAAAAAAATTAATCGGTCGTCGATGTATTTTTTTTTTTTTTTTTTGTTCAAACGGAGCAAACACACACAGCGACCGACGTCGATCATCGGAGGGTTATAAAAAATTTTTGCAGACAGTCAAAGGTCGATCGAACGTTGTTTGTGTGCGTGCGTGTGTGTGTAGGTACTGGTGCGAAGTCGAGCGCAGTTTCAAATTTACCGCGCGCACCGCTGCGCTGCTCATCTTGTCAGTTGTCTGCTTCTCTCAGAGGTGTGCAAGGCGCTCGCGCGACGAACGTCTAACCTCCAATTGTGCTCGTACTCTCACGTGTGTTCCCCGGCGTTGCTCTGTTCTCTGCTGGATACTCGTGTTATAGTTTGGTGTCTAAATTTTTACGTTTGTCAATAAATAATAATACACAAAAATGCCGAAGTCAAAGAGAGATAAGAAAAGTAAGTTTTTTTGTTTCACATCCATTTGATTTCAAGTATCATTTACAGCATTCAATTGTATGATTAGTGCAATACGATTATTAACTATTTGTGATCAATTTTCAGTTTCCCTCACCAAAACCAGCAAGAAGGGTGTCGAGCTGAAGAAGCACATCCTCGAGGATGTCAGGGCCTGTGCAGAGAAGTACAAAACCATCGTTCTGTTCTCAACCGAGAACATGAGAAACAACAAATTGAAGGATCTGCGTGGAGAGTGGAAGGGCAGCAGGTTCTTCTTTGGCAAGAACAAAATTGTTGCCATTGCCTTTGGCAAGACACCAGAAGCAGAGTGCGTCGATGGCATTTCAAAGATGTCATCCAAGATCACTGGTCAACGAGGTATATTGTTTACAAACGAGACCAAAGAAAAGGTTCTGGAGTGGATGGACGAGTACGCTGAGATCGAGTTCGCTCGCTCTGGATTTGTTGCTACAGAGACCGTAGTACTGCCAGAAGGTCCCTTGGAGATGTTTATACACAGTATGGAACCACAGCTGAGATTGTTGGGTATGCCCACTGCTCTCAAGAGAGGTGTCGTTACTCTTCTTCAAGATTACACTGTTTGCAAAGAAGGACAAGTGTTGAATCCCGAACAAGCTAGGATATTGGTTAGTTAATTGACTTTCTTTTTCTGAACTTGAATAATTTGAATGATAAACAATATGCTTATGTTTTTTAATAATTTTACAGAAACTTATTGGCAAACCATTGGCTACTTTCAAATTGTCTCCAATCGGTGTGTTCACAAAAGAAAATGGATATGAGCAAGTTGCTAAAGAAAGCAAAGAAAGCAAAGAAAGCAATGAGAGCAAAGAAAATGCTGAGATGGAAGAATAACTTTTATTCTCTTTTATTAAATAGTGACTTAATTTTATAAAAATTAAGATATGTGTACATATTGTATAGATCATAAGTTAATAGATGTCATTTTCTAATGAAAAACAGTTTTTATTCATTAACACAAACTTCCACTTGAATTTTCAAATAGTTGACATAAAAGGTAGAAAATAATGAGATATGTTTCAGGAACTACATCATTTTTATTATTAAAAAAGATAATATTCATAGTTGTAAAAAAAGAAATAATGAAGATATCGCAACGCTGCTGAAACAATAAAAACTATTTGATGCATTAACTCGACATAAGTAAGAAAAACGGTCAACGTTTTACAACAAAAGCACTTTGAGTATGTACAGTTGAACACTCATGCTTATTTTACGAGTAGGAAAATTCAATTTGAATAAATATTTTACTTAGAAATAAATAATTTACATTTTTACAAGGTATTTTAGGCTCGCATCTGTTCACTTAAACTCAAAACAGCCTTTTTTTCATTAAGAGCCCTTTAAAAGCTACACAATTAAATTGATTAATTAATTCAATATATTAAAAATTCAATGTAACTATTATCTCTAGTGAATATATTTATTAATAAAAACATTCAATATTTATAATTGCTCTAGTTCCATGGCTTACATTTTCAGATGTAGGAAGTTACATATTTGCCTAGACTATTCGGTTAGAAAGTTTTTCTTTGTGATTTTGCATCAAAATAATAAGATGATAGCTCTTACTTGATTCGAAACATGAAACGTAAGCTTTATAGTTAAAACAATATTTGTTTCAAAGTACAGGTTGCTACCTAAATTAAAATCCAAAAAATTTTTAATAAAAATAATAGAATCATATTATTTTCAGAGATATAAAAAATACAAAAATTCAATGAAAATCATAAAATACGATAACATTTCTATTACGGGCTTCCCTCGTATACTACAAAAAAAAAAGAATGTTTATACCTAAAGTTACTTATTTATACACAATAGAATCTGATTAACGAACCTATTCCAATATAAATAACCCAATAGAAACATTAAAAAAAAAAAAAAAAAATCTGCTTTGGAATGCTAATACCGCGAAATTCACATTATCATGGTCAGACATAGAGACAAACATTTCTCAGTCCGTTTCCATTAGTCATCAAGCAGACAATACATATTCAATGTACAATTTTTTTTTTTTTCAATCATTTATCGATTTCACAGTGCAGAACTCATTTATGCGCACGTATTATATAATATCACAATGTCAACGTTCAATCAAGCTTTGAAAAAACACTTTTTTGTCATAATTACGCCTCGTTTTGTTTATACACTTTACACTATCATCACCAAAAACGTCAAAAACGAAACAGCACCAAAGAAGTGCTTTGTTTCGTTTTTTTTCTTTTACTCAAGACATACATAAAATCAAGTGTAATTATCATTTCTTTTATACGTAGTCGACTGCATTTAAGACTAGAATATTCATTTACACGAGAGAAAAGTTACATTTAGGGAATTCCTGATCGATTACGCAAGTCTACAATAGCAATTCTGCATTTACTGCATCTAATTATAATACTTTTATCGCTTGCTCCTTTTTTTCTTACGATTGTCGCGTATACGTGCAAAACGATCGCATCGATTTACACAAGTATAAACGCGCACCAGTGGAATCGAGAGAGAGAGACAGCATCGTGGGAAAAAAAGGATAAAAAAATAAAAAGTTGATTTTCCCCATGCATAAAGTACAAAAACTTCCATACGCAATGTGTGCAGTAGCAGCGTATCTCATACGCTGCAGCACTTCATCGTCTTCACGCCACGACCAGCTGCTCGGCTTCCGGCAATCTGTCGATCGGGTCGCGCCAGTAGCAGAAATTGCCGAAATCGCCGGCCACCTCGTCGCGCGCCGTCGGCGGGAAAAAGTGGTCCACGATGTAGCTCATGTTGGAGTACCTGAAACAGCGAAGGAGAGAAAAAATCACGATAAGTCGACGTGACACGCACGCATTAAGATATGAAAAGTTCGCGTTGAGATTGATCACGAGAATCAAGTGTGTCGATTGACAAGTTTGGCACAATTTATTGTTCGCAGATAAGGCGGACATGTACTTCGTTCGTGTATCGAGTTGAAAAAAAGTGTACACTCACGCTTAAATCCCAGAGATCAAAATCAACGACTCACATAAAGAGGTGTAAGGAATCGCAAAATTGCATAAATAAATACGTATTAGTGTCAAAGCAAAGTATTCTGCAATTATTAATCAATGATAAATGTTTTGGAGAGGTGCCTTGAGAAACGCAAATTCATGCGCAGTATCGATTAATTCGACGTCCAATTATCTATGAAGTAAGAAAAAATTGTTGAAAGGAATCACAAAAACCACTTGTTATTCTACTAATGACGAAGCAAGACGAAAGATATGCCGTATTAGTCGTTTTATACTCGAGTAGAGTGAGAATATAATACATTGTTGCATTAATAAAAAGAAATGGAGAAAAAAAAGTTTTGACACTGTCTCGTTGCGATTGCGAGGATGAATTTTTCGTTAAGACTTCGGGAGCACTAAACGATACGACGAGTTTTAAAAAAACTCTACGTCATGACACAAAAGCCGTCGAATGATGAATCGTAATTATTAAACACTCAATTATTCGTTTTTCCTTCTTTTTTTTTCCAAGCTTTAACTCATATTCCCAACTTAAGATATAATGTCGAGACATGGTTATTAATTTTATGATTGAGCCGAAGTGAATGCAATTTATTATGTACAAGAACGGAGGAATAAAAAAATTGATGATCGGCGAGAATAAAAATTGTTTCTTTTTGTGAAAATTTGTTCGAAAACAAAACACCTACGAAAGTACTTAAAATGACGCTGGAAGTGACCAAACTCGGTTGCGAGGCTTTGGAAAAATGTCATCGGCAATAATACTCTGAGTTAAATAGCTGCAATCATAGAAAGATTTATAAAACCTAGTCTAAGCATTGTGGAGGAGTAATTCTTTTGTTTTTTTTTTCATAAATAATTTCTTTTCGTGTCGAGTGCTCAACAAAGTAAATTAAAAATAAAGACAGCCTAAAACACGATCGCTAATCTTCAGCTAGCTTTTTACGATGGGTTTTCCTTGCATTTTGCCGACGGGATACTTACGATGATTGGAAAGTGTTGGTTAGTTCGTGCTTCAGTTCGCCACGATGATTGATCGTGAATATTCTGGTCGATGGCACTCCCACGGCTCTGTACGCCCATACGTCCTGCAGAAAATAGAAAAATCGATCGATTATCGAGCCTGTTCGTTTTTCGTCGTCACGTGCATTATTATTATAATTAAAACTCGAGTGCGATCTCACATTGATTCGATTTCCGTAGCCGGCGTAGAACGGCTCGCAGTCCGAGGGGAACAGCTTCCTGATGTCGTTCAGGCACGACGACTTGAACTCCTCGGGCTTCTTCTCGATGACCTCGCGATGGAAGGCCGACAGCAGCGAGGTCGGATTCAGCAGCAGCGGGCCGTCGGGCAGCGACAGATTGCCCTGCTTGATGCTCTTGAGATACTCGCGGGTGACGCGCGCCTGGCCGATGGCGCGCGACGACAGATACAGCAGCTTGTAGCCGTTCTCCTTGATCTTGGTGAAGAGCTGGGCGACGCCGATCTGCGCCCAGTCCTTGCCCACTATGGGCAGCAGGTGGCCGAGCACGTCGGAGCGCGTGATCGTGCCGTCGATGTCCGAGATGACGATCTTGTCGTCCCAGCGCCACTTGTAGATGTGGCACTTGCAGCGGGTGGTGCCCTGATAGGCCGTCGTGACGCTGAACACCACCTCGTTCACGCCGTCCTTGAGATTCAGACTCTCGATCTGCTTCGAGGTGAGCCTCAGGGATTTCTGATAATTGTAATACACCCTGGAGTTGTCGGCCGAGCCGCCGCCGGTCGACAGGCTGTGACGGCCCGGACCGGGCTTGGGTATGTTGATGGCGGCGCTGGTGGTCTCGTTGACGCGATCGCCACCGTCGTCGTCGTCGTCGTTGTCGACGTCGTCCTCGTCGTCGTCCGAGGCCTCGTTGCCGGCGCAGTAACCGGGCTCGTTCGACGTGTCTTTGTTGGCGGCGTTCGCGGATGTCTGCTGCGTCGTCGAATCCAATTTCGCGCTATTGTCCTCGATCGCGTCGCTGAAGCTCGTGGCGATCGACTGGCTCGTGCCGAAGCTCTCCACGCTGTTGGTCATTTCCGACGCGTTCACTTGGGTATCCTCGCTGACTATTATGGTGGTCTTACTGACGACGCTGTCCGACGAGTCGGAATTCACGATGGTGTTGCTGCTGTTGTGGTCTTGTTGATCTTCCAATGAAGTTTCCGCGGCTCTCGTTTCCGATGCAGTCTCGGTCGACGCGACCGCCGGAGTTACTACTGGATCGTCAGCTAATCGAAGCAAAAGAACAGATTCACATTATACGTTACGAAACATTGCTTTCCGATTCGCTCGAATAGTTTGCGACGATGAGATATTTACATTTTACAAAGCTGGAATTGGGCGATTTTTTGGCAGGCTGGCTCGATCTTCTCCAGGAGAACCACGAGCTGTATCCACCGCCGCTGGCTTCGGTGGTATTGTTGGCCTCGGCGGCATTTGCATCCTATTGCATGGAAAAAGTAAAGGTGTATTTGCAGTTATGAGTCATCGACATTGACGTTAGTCGCGCGTGGAGTTTTATTTGCACAGCACTCGACGCGCTCACGTCCGTCATGCGTGTATATTTTATACACACAGTATGTATTATCGGCCTCTCACCTTGGCAGTAGCGGCGATGTTCGCGGCGTCGCTCTTCTTCCTGCCGCCCTCCAACATCTCTATCGCGTTTTTGTTCAGGTGTCGCTGATAGGCCGCGTAGGTCATGATCATCGCGCTGGCGATCTGATAATTGTAATATTTGCCGTTGATGCGGCAGGTGAGATTGGGATTGGCGAAGATCTTGGGCTCGCTGCAGCAGTCCTCGAAGCGCAGCAGGTGACGCTGGAACGTGGCCTCGTCGAGATTGCTGCCGCACAGCGATAGGGCGACGTCGAGCGACTCAAAGTCCTGATGGTCATGGTCATGGCCATGATGATGATGATGACGATGGTGGTGATGATGATCGTGATCGTGTTTGTTGGTCGTCGTGGTCGAAGATTCGTCGAAGTCGCTGTCGAGCGATTTCGGGCCTCCTATGGCGCCCGCGACGCTGTTCGGCGACTGCGGCAGAGACGGTCCGTTACCCGACTCGGCGTCCTCCTCGTCGCGAGCTTTTTCTAGATAGAGAAGAGGAGATTAATTTTTTGACATAATTCAGATAAAGTTTGAATCTAGGTCGACACGACGGAGAGTAAATATAGTGAAAGTACCGTGGAATAGTACCGAAAATCGTCGTAACTTTCACTAAATCTACCCAAAAAAAAATATACGCGAGTCTAAAATTAGCGTATACATCTCAAAAGTCGATTAGTCTCGATAAACACGAGTCGAGCTTCTCTATATAATCCGTGCGTGAAAATACACGCGGACGGGCACACACGCGCGCGCGCGTCAGTCCTTGGTCAAAAATCAAACGTTAACATCGTTAGTACAGTTCGAACAAGCCAGAAGCAAAGCGAGAGCAGCAGCAAGAGCGAAGAAAAATAAAAGAAACAGAAATAAAAAAGGAATTAACGATGATCCAATCGATGTTAAAATTAAATTTATGAGATAGAGTATAACGTGCATTATAAAACTAAAAGAAAAAAAATCGTATGTTCCTAATCAAAGGCAGGCAGGCAGGCATGCGTTGATGATGGATACCTTTGGTCGCGTTACCGCCCGGTCCGCGATAGGACGTGGGAAAGTAGAGCGCCGCGACCTCCGGGTCGAGCTCGTCGGCGTTGAGATCGCTGAGGTAAATGCCCTCCGACTCCGGATTGTGCCTGACCCGCGAAGTTTTCTTCATGAACGAGAACATCCCTCCGAGCATGGAGCGGTGAGCCTCGGTAGCTGGATTAGAGTTATTATTACTTTTTGCTTTCACGTTAGTTTTCTTAACTGTGCCTGTGTGTGATTATAGGTGTTTGACAAAATGAAGGATTAATTTTAAAGAGAAGAGTAAAAAAAATGGTGTTAAAAAAAAAGTAGTGAAGTTGTTTCAACGATGACGTCGGTTTTTAGTATAGCATAATATTTATAAAATGATGTCTCGTAACGATGATTGGAGAGAAATAGAAATAAAGTACAAAGCGTTTAATAGATAAAATCAATGATAAAAGTGTCAGTGTCGCTTTCCACGTGTATCGTAGAAAATCAATATTATAAATAGTTGCTAATATTGGTTTGTAGCGCCTACGACAATAATTATTTTTGTGCCATCGTCATCTCGCTCGCGTGTACGTATGTAAAAGAGTGTTTTAAAAATAAAATAAAAATGAAAAAAAAAAAAAAAACTGCACGTACTGTCGCCGTTGGAGCTGGATGCGTCGACGGGATCGCGACGCGCCTCGAGCGATCCGTCGTGCTGCGGCGCGGCGCTCACGGGCAGTTCGCCCCATTTCCAGCTGCCGGCGGCGTTTTCCTGGCCGACGCTGCTCTCCTGCGTGATCTTCTGCACCTCGAATTCCGTGTCCGACTGTATCGGGGAATTCGGCCTCGAATCTTTATTGCTGTAAAAAAAAATGATGGCGAATAAAAGAGGGGGTGTAGTCGACGACGATCAAATATTTGCGAAATTTCCAACTCACGTTGTCGTAACCTCGGTGTCGCTGAAGAAGTGGAAATCGGTCTTTGGATGCGTTACGCTTATCTTGTTTAAAGCGGCTGTTGTCTCGGCACTATGATCCAATTTCGTCGTTTCCTATGGAAGAAAGCAAAAATTCACAAATTATTGATAGTTCGAGTGCATCGAGTACGATTCGACTCACTTTTTCCGGTAACTCGTTGTCCTCTTTGGGATGTTCGTTGCTGCCGTTGGACTCGTTGCTGGTCTGAGCGCTGATCTTCCTCGCCGTGCTCTTCCTCTTCATGACGCTCTTTCGCTTGCGCTTGCGCTTGCCGGCTTTGACGTCGTCGTTCGCCGTCTCGTCTCTGGAGTTTCTGATGGAGGACGAGGACGAGGAAGTGGATTGCGGCAGATGGGCCTTCGATTCGTCGTCGTTGATGGGACGGAAGTCGTTCTTGACCACGCTGATCTTTCTGATGCGGTCGCTCGCGGTCACGGCGACGAACGATTTGGCGTTGCTGGCTGGCGGTGTCTTGGGTTTGTCGTCCTGATTTATGCTGTCCATGTCGAAGATGTCCTCTTCGTCGTTCACGCGATCATCTTCTTCATCATCATCGACCTCTTCGTCTTCGCATTCTCCAGCTGATCCAGCTTCGCGATTAGTCTGTAAAACAAATGTTTTTTTTTTTTGTTATTTTTATTTTGATAATTTTATCAATTTATATTTTTTGAGGACTCTTCATTACCTTTTTTGGAGAATGACCAGCATCTTTCTGCTTCCAATCAGTGATAAGGACCTTCTCTAATTTTTGTCTCTGTTCAGCCGGTAACTCTGGAAAGTTTTCTTTGAAAAGTCTTTCTTTATCTTCTTTTCTCAAAGCTGAATACTGTTCACTGATAATTCTCTGCTTTTGTTCTGTAGAAATAGTTCCATAATATTCATTAAAAATCTTGTCTCGTTCTTCAGTGGTCAGAGTAGCAATTTGAAGCCACTTTTCACGCTGATCGACAGGAAGTTCAGAGAAATGTTCAATCAGAAAGTTTTCTCTTTCGTCTGCTGGTAAAGCTGACATTTGTTCCCATTTTTCACGCTCAATTGACATAACAGAATCTCTGAGAATCATTTCATGTTGCTCATCGGGGAGATCTGACAGTATATTAAATCTACTGTAAATTAAACAGAATGGTTAATTTGTGTAAATGGAATGGTTAAAATGTTTAAATATATGAAGTGATCAATACTTTTTATTATCAACTGGAAAATGATCTTCTTCTTTATCTTTGGGAATTGGCGAGCAGGCTAGATTTGGAGCGATATCATCTCTCCTCGATTCGGACAGCAGAATTTCTTCCACAAAAAATGCCTCGCCAGCTTCACCAAGCTTCATGTGAATATCTCTGGGCTCATTGTTTATTTCAATATCGACCTGTCAACAAACATCATTCTCATTATAATTCAACCCTACGTTCATTTATGCACAATGAGTAACAAAAATCATGTACTCACAATCTTCTCTCTGGAGCGTAGTACACCCAGCTTGCCAAAGCGTACGTGGAATGGCGAACACTTGTATTCGCCATTGGGCTGCTGCACCACGATGACATCGATGGCACCGGTGAGCGTCGCTGTATTGATCTCATTGTAAAAGTCACGAAAGTTGCTGATGAACTTGCCAATGTAATTCATGCTACTCGATACTTGTAACATAATAACAGCTGATCGATCCCAATCGACTCGAGGATCGTTTGGTTAATCCTCAAGCTCTTTCAAACGATGTTGATTTATAACTCGCCTCGCTGCTGCTGCTGCTGCGAGCTCTAAAGCTAGCTAGCTCTCTGGCCAACTGTCAAAACGAATTACGCTCGAACGTGCTGGGCTTATTTTATACCGCTGCTGATAAATCAACGATCGATTTCCACGACTGACGCCTCCTGCAACAGACAAAGAAAAGTTTCGAATTAGCACAAGACACAAGTAAAGCCACACACAGACAGAGGCGGGTGTAATTATAAAATAATAAATACGCGCTCGTACACAAAGAGAGATAGGAGGACTGAGTGACTGACTGACTGCGAACTCTCGCACGCGCGTGCATGTATATATAAAAGAGAGCGGGAGAGAGAGAGAGATATATGTATAATCGATTATATCCTTTCACCGCTTTAAAAACACCTGTAATTTTCACTCTCTCCGTCTCCCTCCCCCTCTCATTATACCCCCGCCGTTGCTGTTGATTTTCGTCAATTATATATATATATATATATATATATATATATATTTATTACGATCCGCGACTCTGTACATTACAAGACTAGACATGAGTACTCGCGCACTCACACACGCCAATGGCACACGTCAGTGTTGTATGTATGTATTACATACTACACATACACAAGCAGCGCAGACAGAAGAGACAGTTAACAGCGAGTAAAAACGATTGCAAATCGTGACGAATCACAAATTCCGTATCATCTTTTTTTCTCATACAGAGAATGTACATATACACACGCGCAGTCATGCTAGATGGACACGAAGTTTGCGGTGCTGCTGCTGCTGCTTTTCACATGCACATCGAACGCGCTACACTGCAAGATAGCAGTAGCAGCAGCAGCAGTCGGCGGAAGGTACTAGCAGTAGCCATTCCTTCGACTCCCTTTAAATTCTCTCACGCGCAACACACGTTTGTAGTACGTAGTAGTAGTAGTAGTAGGTAGTAGAGACATAAAGTAAAGGTTAGAATTTTCGCACGGGCGCAAATTCCGTGTGCTGCTGCAGTGAAAAATCGATTATCTCCACACACACACACACACATGCATTACCTAGCTATAACTATCAAGTTCAAACACGCGATATTACGTTAGATACGTATATGTATGTAGAGAGGGGACACACGACACACACACACACACACACGCGCGTATTATTATATGCATCTTCTACTACTACTGCTGCTGCTGCACACGACGACTGCGATATATGTTATACGTTTGGCGACGACGACGACGACGCAAGACCTTGGCCTCTCCGCGCGCGATCGTATACGTCATTTAAACCTATCCATCTATCTATCTCCACGGCACGTTGCACACAGAGCACCGCAGGCCACATGACAATCGAGTGTCATGGGTGAGAAAGAGAATTCGTTTTTTTTGTTTTTTCGTTTTTTTATACCTTTCTAATCCACATGCGAATTTTGACTGCCTTCGACGACCCTCGCATGCGTTAGTATTATAATATATTCGATGACACTTGGACTTTGGAGCGTTAGATACACGCATGTATCTCTATATCTTATAGACACTCTATAAGCACTATATAATATATACCACTGTGCACACATACACGCGCGCGAGCTCCGCAATAGTATCTTTAATATATATGTATCGACGTGCGCGTTCTCGACGATACGCGCTCCGAAACACTACTGACTGATGCTGCTGCTGCTGTTTGCTCGTTGCGGCGCGATATACACTATATGCGGCCGCTGCGTACGGTTTTTTTTTCTTTTTTTCTCTTTGCAGACAAGTCAGTTACGTGTATGAGATCATCGAGCAAGCGTCGAGCGTGTCTGTGTATTATGCGCGAAAAAGAGAAGGAGGAGGAGAAGGAGAAGAGAGACAGACAGTCACGAATACACACATAAATACATAAGGCGGTATAGTGGAGGAGGTGGAGGAGGGTGGGAGAAAGGTTCCTCGGCTATATATGCGCGCCCCGCGAATCGATCTTCTTGGTGTACGTATATATATACGTTACTTTCGTTTTGGTTGAAAAACGATGTATTATATGTTTATTCTAAAAAAAAAAAAAAAAAAAAACGTTTACTGGTCCTATTGGCCGTTTAGTTCCCATACGTGTTTGTATGTAATACGAGATAATGACCCGTTGTTGATATCGATCGACACACACACACACACATACATTAAACGACTCGATTAACGTTAAAACGTTATACTTTTCGAACGCGCATTGTTGTACGTTAATCGTACGAGTGTCCGTTAGCTCCATATATATATATATATGTATCGCGTGATTATAATACACTCGAAAACAAGGAAAAAGAAGAAGAAGAAGACGAGAAGTCGCCGATGCTATTCAACCTACATTATGAAAAAAAAAAAAAAAGAGTCGAACGTCTATGGAACGTTGCACGGAGGAGGTGGGGAGGGGAAACGGGGGGGATTTTCCCCAATAAAACCCACGTTTCTAACTGGTTGTTGCGCCGAGAGTGCGTGTCCATATAGCTACAAAGACGACGATGATGACGATGATGAAATGGCACTTTTTTTTGCACACACATTATTATAATGCGTAATTCGCACGCTCGCCTTCTCTCTCTCTCTGCTCTCTGCTCTTTGTCTACTCTATCGCCACATAACGATGAAACGACGAACGAAATGTCAATTAAACGCCTCGCGCGTCGATGCGCTAATTTGCAGCAACATTATCGTACCGATGCAGCGATGCAATTCCGACAAAATGTTTATGCTCGTCGTCGTCGTCGTCGTTAGTGTCGTAAGGAAAGTTGATATACGCGTGTGGAAGCCCCCGACGACGACGCCGCCGCTCTCTAGCCGGGAGCCAAATTTCGTGCGGCGGAGCTTCTTCTTAACTATATATTATTGCTACCGCATTCTCCGAGAGATTGCTGGTATGCGCCTGAGAGCGGCATGCGTGTGATACATATACACGTATATACACACACACGCGTGGATTGGCACGTGTGTCGCAGCTGTCATTCGTTCGTTATACACAATATATACATGTGTGAATTTAACATGTGTATTGGTGTGCATGCGCGCAGTGCAGCTTGCCAAGAGTCGACTTCGAGAGAGAGAGAGAGAGAGAGAGAGAGAGAGAGAGTGAGTGAAAAAAAAAGTGGGAATATTCGCGAAATTTTGGCAAATCGGTCTCGAAGACACAACAATCATCTCATCTTCCTTATTCTTCCTCTCGATTTTCAAACCATTCCAAGATGAGTAAAACAACGTTTGTATCGTACGACCGCGCGGAGAGGCTCGTTACAATCGACCCGCGTGTCTATATGTAACGCACTCAAACTGCTATGAGGTAATCTCGTTGTATGTATACGTTACGATACTCCGTGCACCATCGCGATTACTCGTGTACATATACATATATACGCGCGTTACGCAACTGCGGTGCAGAAGTGTGCAGCGATGTACATCGCTCGTCGTCGTCGTCGTTATTATTGTGATTGTTATATATGTGACGCTGCGCTCAGCTGACTGCAGCCCGCACTATCTATCTTATTATATGCGTATACGGAGACGAGTTGTATATGTAGCACACATTTCTCTCTCAAACAGGAAGTTAACAAGAAAAAAAAAAAAAAAGAAAAGATCAACGATCGGCGATGATCGGCATACGTGTGTACGCGAAAATTACCCGCGCGCGCGCGTTCGATAAATATTTTCGCACTTTTGCGTCAAGTTGCGGGTGTTTGTTTGTTCGCGCTCGCTGCGCGCGCGAACTCGAAGTGCTGCAGTCGCCTGCACCGCCGGCGCGGCTGAAGTCGAAGTTTGATGTTTTCGATGTATAGTATACGAGTCAGCGCGTGGATGTGTGTGCGTGTGTGTGTGTGTTGTGTGTTGTCTGTACCCGTGACTCTCTTGTATCTATACTATACGTACGTGCAGCGGTGAAATTTTGCAATTACACATTCGTATAACATCGTTGTGTGTATGCGCGTGAGCGCATCGTCGTTGATACGTATGTGCGGCGCGGTCAGCGCGGAAAAACAAATCGCGTCGTTAATTGCGCGCGCGTGAAAACGATATGATTTATTATTATTTCATTATTATTTCATTATTATTACTTTTTATTTATTCGTTTTTTGCGGCTCAACGAGAGCTTTGTGGTTGGCATAACTTAAGGGCAGCCGATGACACCTCAATTTCTTGATCACGAGAGGATCTTTAGAAGTGGTCGTATAGGTACTGACAAGAATCGTCCCGTTTCCTTTGACAATTATTTTTGAAGCATATAGTTATTCACAGTTTAAATAGTTTTTCAAACGTTTCTATTAATTTCTTGGTTTGACATTTTCGAACGACGATCAAACTTAACTCGTAAATGTATCTGACCAGATATATCTGTAGAAAAAATGGCTTTACTGCGGTGGTATTAAAACGCGCTTCGACTTATACCATTACTTTGACTTTGCCACTTGCAGATTTACAAATTCTAGGTACTCGCCATCTAGTGGCGAAGACTCGAAGCGACATTATCGTACTCAAAGTGATCGAAAACTGGCCTAATTTTGTTGAAACATTGAAACTGTTTTCGATCGATAGAAAAAAACACGAATATACGAAAAATCGAGTAAATACTTATTTTTTTTAATATTTTTCGATAACTCGCCACAACGAAAACAAAAAAAAAAAAGATTATACAAACACGAGTCCTCGAGTGCACGAGTCGTGTCGAGCGCGCCGAAAAATAATAATAAATCGTGTCGTTTCACTCGCGCGCGCGCGCGCGCAATTAAGCGACGCGATTTGTTTTTCCGCGTTGACCGCACCGCGCACACAGCTACGCAGGCACACACACACACACACACACACACACACGCATACATATATATGCAGATTCTGCATCAGCTGGCCTGCGATACAGTAACACTGGTGAGCTGCCGAAAGCTTTTCACGTCAGCGCGAGTCTTTTTTTTTTTCATGGCTATAAGACTCACGAATATACAGCTCAGAATTTTTAAAATAATTGTCCGGGGGTCTTTGAATTTAGATTCCCTTTATCATAAGTCGATTTAACGTTCGGCGTTGAGTGTGCCAATGAGCGTATTACATTTCTAGGGCGAAAAATCGGAAAGCTTTACATTTTTTTTCAGTCTCAGGGCAAAATAAAATAATACAAAGCGATGATGACGTCCACAATGATCAATATTGTGTATATTATTATAAAATGTGGATAGTGTATTCCGGAGAAATATATAGATTATCATATGTGATTAGGTACCGTAACACACAGACGCGCACATTACAATGTCAATTCGAAAATGACGCAAGCATAATAATTGAATCAAGTCGTGGTTATAAGTTCTTTTTATTTTTACCTAATGCAGATACCGTTGCAGACGAGCCGCGTCCATCATGCCGTATTATATACACGCACGACTATTACGCGGCAACGCTGGAAAAAATCGAACCAAAGTCGAGGAGAAAAAAAAATTCGGTTCACTGTAAGCACAGCACACTACAGCTCGATGCATGTATACACGATACTAAACGCTTTTTGGTATATTTATATATAATATATAAGAATCCGTACAGTAGTAATAAGACTTTTGCGAAATGTATATGTAACGTGCACTAATGATACACAATGAGATATGCAACCTTACGGCTGGCTGGTCTCGTTTGCCACTAAACTTGAACTGACGCGCGAGCGACTCGCCGCTCTCTTGTATGTATGTGTGTGTGTGTGTGTGTGTGTCTGTGTATGATTATTATCCGCAACGCCTCGCGAACTGCACAAGCAGACATACATACACACATACACATTTATACACGTCGCGTTAGAGCAAGCCACAGACGTGCAGATATACAAGTTTGAGAGTACAGAATTCGTCAAGGTCTATGAAAGAAGCCTCGACCCCTACCTCCTCTTTTCTCTCTCTTTCTATCTCTCTATCTCTCTATATATCATCGTCGTGATGCATACACACACAAATATATTCACGGATAGATAGTAGTATAGTGATTCTTGGCACTCGACACATTTGTGTAAAAAAAAAAAAAAAAAAAAAAAAAAACTACAACAAAGAGTAGATTTTTTTTCTGCCTCCTCTCTTTTCACCTATCAAGGCGCACCGTGAATGAGAAAATTGAGTTGTTACATGCACTGAAAGCGCTGCAGGAGGGTCAACAAAAGCCTCCGACGACGAACTCGACGTCTGGAGATTTTTATCGTACAAACAAGACCTGTACGTATGCATGCGGAGAGGACGCTTTGATCCGTCGCAAGAGCTCGCGAGGAAAATAGAAGTCGAAAATCGAGCGAAAAAAGGAAATGAAGAAGGAGAGAAGGAAAAATATCGAGGAATTCTAATAGAGCAGAAGACTCTTGAGAGATAGACCGGACACTGGTACAACACAGGTGGAGGATTTTAAATTTAGCCCGCGGGATGCGAAAAGTTTTCGGTCGAGATGAAACGCGCGTCTGCCAAAAAATCGCGAGAGTCTTGTACGGGCTGCAGATTGAATTGATCGCGTATGCGTAATACGCTTGTAGGCGATTATGTGCGCGAAAATTCCGCGAAAATTGGGGATGTAAGAGGCTTTGTCTATCTGTATTGTATAAAAGATTTGGGATTATCGTGATTACTCGTGATCATCGCTGGTTTTAATTGTAAACACCAATTGTTCTGCCATGCTTACATTGCTTAATTAATGCTAAAATAACTTTTTAATTTCATTGATTGATGGAAAAACGAATAAAAAAATATTAATAAAATTACGCACACAATAACTACAGTAAAAAAATTATAATCCGTTCTATTTACAACTTCATCAAATTAAAAAGTTGATAGTAATTCAATATTTTATTGAAAACCATTCGAATTGGACATTGACAGCATTTTTTCAAAACAAATGACTATTGGGATTTAATAATCACATAAAAAGTTAATATTTACACATTTAATCACTAGATGGCGCATCAAGAACTCGCAAGCGGTAAAAAGGCTCCAAAATACTACAAAGGAACTCTTGATGGACTGTTTGAACTTCGTGTTTGGGCTTGACTGGATTTCCCCCCTCCCCCCTCCCCCTCACGACATGAACAACAATGCTGCTCTCACTACTGTACTTTTCGATATTATTTATTAAGTTTGTAAACAAAAAACCTGGATTTTAGATGTAGAGCTAATAACAGTTATGCAAAATCTAGCAAAAATGCAGTATAAGCATTAAAAAAATGTATTCTAAGTATCAAACAGGTAAATCAGCGGCTGGCTGAGAATAGAGAAATAAATGTAATGTTTTTTAGTGATACGTTATTACATGTCACACAAGAAGTGCACATGGACTACTTTTTGGTACCAAAAAGAATTGCCATGATCTGCAAATTGATCAAATTTCTTGGATCACCGAATTTCTGCTCGCCCTTGTTGTTTGCGTAATCTTCGAGACCTTCGGTTACATTTTCGTGTGTCTCAAGATGCGAGATCAAGCTCGACTTGCGTCCAAATTTCTTCTCGCATTTGGCACATGCAAAATCCTTGCGACCTTTATGTACTGTCCTTTGGTGAACGAGCAAATTAGACTTATGTCCAAATTTCTGCTCGCACTTGTCGCATGAATAATCCCTGCGACCGTCGTGAACTACTTTTTGGTGGGAAAGCAAAGTCGGTTATTGACCGAATTTCTTCTCGCACTTATCACACCCGTAATCTTAGCGACCATCGTGGACAATCTTTTGGTGCTAAATCAAATTAGATTTTAGTCCAAATTTCTTTTTGCACTTGTCACATGCGAAATCTTTAGGACCCTCGTGAACTATCCTTTGGTTTCTTCTCATGACTTTGTATTGTATCAAAATTCTAGCTTGGCGATGATTCAAGAAATCTTTTTAGTTTCGTAAAACTTACTTATCATCAAAATAGTTTTTTTATGATATTTGCTGTCATTTATACAATTATCTCGACTTTGCCACTTGCAGATTCGCAGATCAAGGGGTACTCGCCATCTAGCGGCGAAGACTGGCTTTAATTTTGATTCAATTTTCATGAATTTTTAGTAATGTCAATCGAAATATATAAATTTGAGTAAAGTATCAAGTCCTTTTCGCTCGTTTTTGCATTAAAATGATTGCGTGGTATTGCATTTTCACGTTTTTAATGTTCCATTTATGGGAAAATACAGTACCAACGGGGGTTTTCGCATTAAACTTAAGGTTTTTTAAACAGCATACTCAACTAACATTAGCCATACGTCGTCCCACCTAAGCTCGCAACGAAATTCGTATCGATCCCATTTCTCTCTCTCTCTCTCTCTCTCTCTCTAAAATCTTTCGACTATCAACGGCACAATTTATCGGTCGCACCGTTCATAATCCTGCTTTATAAAAAGTGGATCGGTTTTTATTAATCGCGCCTTCCGCGTGTTTGTAAATTGAGGTTTCTCGAGCTATATTCATTATAATACATAAGCGCGCACGCGTTAAAAAGCCGTATAATATATCGCGTATTAGTGACACAACCGCGCGACCGACGAATCGTTCGAGTGCAATTTCACCACTGCGCGTGGCAGCAGCCGCCGCAGCAGAACAGGTTTTTCTCTCGCTCGCGCGGTTGTAAAAGAAGAAAAAAAAAAGCCTCGAGTCCCGAATTGTGAGCGCGAGCTTTATGCAATACATACAACTTGTAATGTTTCTTTATCGCATATAATTTTCTCGAATCCTTTGTGCGTATATAATATGTACACATGACCCACTCGCGTGTACATATATATATACACTCTTAATGATTTCGCGCGAAGGCGCAGTTACGAAATCGCAAGGATATAATATTATACATATGGGACACACATTCGTTTGCATTTCATACGTAAACGAGTGGAAATTGAGTAAAGAAAATCTTCGATGATACTACGAAAATCTTCCTGCTACGTCACGCACGCGTATAGTTGTATACATAATAACGTACTGCGTCGCGAGGCCGGTTACTGTCAAAGCAACACACACGTGTGACGCGAGAAAAACGCATCGCACGCACGAGCTCGAATTTCCGAGTCAATTATATCGAATGCACCGCGACGTCAATGGCACGATGGCGAGAAAATATAAATACTTATTGCCCGATCTTTGTTATCGGTTCAAACGAATGTTCGACCGAATGTTTTGGAAATTTTTCTTCTTCTTATGGTACGCATTTGGTGCGGTTGAGCAAGTTTATACGCGATCACGCACACACGATCTCGCAAATATAGTAAAAAAAAAAAAATACCCAATTGCTCAGCTGAGGCCGGAGGCTCGTCCGGAGAAAGTCAACGTCTGATTCGTCGAGGCTGGCGATCGCGCGATCTCGCGCCATAACGCGCTACACTTGCGCCAACCGTATGTGTGTATATCGCACGCGCACGCGAGCTTTATATATATATATTTCGAGTAAAATGACAAGTGTGTCTCTGTCTGTCTACCGAAGGGGGAAAAAATCTGGGACGATCTTTATTTAATTTCTCTCTCTCTCTCTCTCTCTCTTTCTCGCTTTGTGGATGAGGTGATTGTTATTTTACACATCGACCGCAATTCCTGTTGTATATATATATACGATTTCGAGAAATATGGTTCCGTATATATGCGTGTATTTATATGTAAATATAATCGCGCGGGTACAAATTTGAAGAGGACACGCGCCTTCGATATAAGTGGCGTGATGTTTTCCGATCGCTCCCATTGATAGAATATTACCACGCGATTGTACACACACACGTAACGGATGTGTCCAAACATTCGAGACAAAAAGGAAGCCAATTCCAGGCGTTTCTTTGTCCGTCTCCTGACTCGACACTCTCTTTCTCTCTCTCTCTCTCTCTCTCTCTCTCTCTCTCTCTCTTGCTGCTCGCAAATAAAAGGAGGCAAAGCGAGAGGAGCAAATAAAAAAAAAACGAAGAAGAAGAAGAGAACGGCGACAAACACCTTCGAACGACAAACATCAGCTCTTAGCTACGCAGTGCATGGTCGTGCGCAAAATTGCATACACGAAAAACAAAAAAAAAAAAAAGAAGAAGAAGAAAACATGTGTACCCAATTGTGCACATTATATTCGCGCGATCTCGTATCGGAGAGCGAGATTCAGGTGGAGGTGGAGGTGGAGGAGGAGGAGCGCCAGAGAATAGTCAAAACAAAATCATCTGATACATAATAGACGCGTACATGATAGTCGGTACGATTCGCCCGGCGATGTACTCAATGATTATAACATTTACCTATATATATATATGCGCACATAGCTTCTAATCGTACGATTCGCTAAAGCTCGTATTTATTATCGTACGATGTCTGTAGTAAGTATATAAGTATACGTCGAGGTGGGGCTTGATCGAGTGTAGTATACACACACGTGTGCTTCGCGGCACACAACGTGTTTACGCGTTCTCTCCTATATAGCACGTAGTAGAATTATAGAAAAATAAGCGTTCAGTAATTTTCATCTCATTTTTTTTATGAAAATTTTTTCACCTCGCGCGATTATTGTTTATGTACACAACGTCGGCGTCGCACATGAAAATATATGACGCGCACGAGAGGATCGTCGACGCGAGAAACTACCTCATACGAGGATCGGTTTCGAATGTCACTATATTATGCATTATAATGACGCGCGTGAGAAATTATTATCTAACGCGCCGCTCGCGCAACGACGTCACCATCGCCATCATCATCATCATCATCATCATCCTCGTCGTCGTCGTCTTCTTTTCTCAATCGCGTAGTGTAATGTAACGCACAGACGCAGGTGCAGAAAAGACGGAGAAGAAGTAAGGGAAAAAACGTCCGGCTCGCCTTGAAACTGCCGCGTTTTTATGGCGTTTTACTCTCGCAGCTGCGAGCTGCCACTTATGTATATATATATATATACCGTCCACGCGTCTCATCCTGCATAGTTGCCAAATATGCGTGTATTTGGGTATATTTGTTGTTTTGCGCAACGCTCGTGCGAATTTCTGTGTAATTCGACTTGTACATTGAAGCACTACGCGCGGATATTTGAAAATATCTCGAAAAGTTGGCCGCGACCGACGATCGCTGTGATATACCTTACATATGTAGAGCACGATCCCGACGTATGATGTGTACAAAATCATCATTGTCTCACGCCGAGATATTCTAAATTTGAGGTGAAGCGGGGAAGGGGGGAAGAGGCGGAGAGGTAAAGGGATCGGCGTGCGTGTTTATTAAACAACGTTTTTGCCCGAGTGTGCGCGGATACGCGTGTATCTGCGAATCTGGATCTAAATTTACTCGCAGCCCAACCCATAAGTATCGTTCGACGAGTCTCAATTGTATAACATGTACACTGTATATAATACAATAACGCAAGCTTTACTTTGATAACGAATCGATTACGAAGGCCTAATTACAGCCGCTTGGTTATTTTTAAGTCCATCGCAATTTTATACATCGCTCGCCCACGGACTATATGACAAAGAAAACGTTTATTATTACCACGTATTACATTTCTCGTAAAAAATGCAAGGATGCATGCAACGGAGAGAGAGAGAGAGAGAGAGTCTGTGTATATGAAAAAGACCGCGTGTATCGTATTCGCGGCGAGCAAAGAGCGAGACACACGTTTTTTTTTCTTCTACGTCTCTTTCTTTCTTTCGCTCTCTCTTTATTTTATTATTTTTTTTTTTTTTATACATCTCCTCTTTTCTTTTTAACTCTCTATGCAAGCCTGCGAGTGTGTGAATATAATGCACTCGAGTCGTTGGCTCGGAATACGTCGTCGTCTCGCGTGTCGTCGTCTCTCGAGTTCGTCGACGTTTTCAGCGTTACGGCACGTGCTCTCTCCTCCGCAGCCGCCGCAACGACGCTCGCCAAAAGAGAAGTAGCTGCTGCAACACACAAACGATTTACGAGTTGGAGCGCTATGCGGCAAAAAGCATGTTTATATACGTATATACATTATATAGATTTTTTATGCGCTAGCCGCAGAGAGTCGTCGTCGACGTTGTTGTTGTTGTTGATTTTTTTCTACACTTGTTTTGATGTCCGAGGAATGAATTTTATTGAACACTTCGTTCGTGCGCGTACCGATCTCAATTTGCATACTTTTGCTATAGTAATTTTAATTTTGTTATTGTGTACCGATCAAATCGATTTCGTATTTGCAGCCTATAGTGCGTCTACACCGCTCGCCGATGAGGTAGATAACTTTATTCGCGTCGGTAATTCTCGTTGTACATGGCAGATATATCGACACGATCACCAAAAAATATACGTAAGGCATCGTAAAATTTTATCGATCAAAAACCAAACAAAAAAATCCGATCGAGATCGAGAATACAATATATTTTTATAACTCCCGAATAAAGATCGCTTAACAGCGCGGTCAATTATTGTCTCGTTCGAATATTTCATATTTTTTACATCAACAAGATTCGAAGCACACAACAATGCACAATGGTGATTTATTATCGCGATGATCGATCGATTTTTCTGGGGTTCTGCTGCTGCTGCTGCTGCTGCAGTCCAATTGTCTTGGCTATCTTCGCGCGACGCACGCGTGCGAAAATATAATAGTCGACGTTCGCTGCGCGCGCGATTCCGATCGGACCTTCGTACGCGCGAACAATAATATCGCATTATTATCAGTTCTAAAATTCTTTTACGGCTCGCGGCCGGTGATGAGTGTGAATCATTATTATAATGCGACGAACGAGATGTACACAACAAAATAACAATTATGAGCGGTGCAAAAAAAAAAAAAAGAAGAAGAAACGAAATTTAGCCAAATAGTAGGGAATCGCTCTGGGCAAATAGTGCACGAATGTTAATTAGAAAACAACAAATTGACACAAGCTGATTAACGACCGATTAGTACACACGCATTAACCGAAATTTTCTACATTCGAGGGCTTATCGGTGGCTCATTGTTGTAACGCATCGAGCGGAGATCGTCGCGTTGATTAGAGCGACAGCGATAGCTGATAAAAAAAAAATATAAACGCACGTAACAATGTAAATTTAAAACATTTTTTCGTTTATTATTATTTTTTTTTTTTTCGTCGTCGTCTCTCTCTCTAATTGTTTTAACGTGTGTGCCCCCGCGCGAGATCGATTATGTATCGAAAAATTCAGTCGTGATTGTGCACGACGAGAGTCAATAAAAAGCCCTGGCCAATGCCTACGAACGCTCATTTTTCAAGTTCGAATCGGCTCCGGTTACAAGTCTCGGTGGTGTAGTTTTTGTAAAAAAAAAAATAAATAAAAAATAATAACAACGACGGATCGTCATTGCTGAACCGTGGCGCACACCCCCCTGCACCGAATCGACGAGATGATCTTCACGGTTTGTTTGGCGCTCCTGGCCATCAGCGGCATCGGCAGCGGTAGCAGCATCTACAATGACACGAAATCGCCACCGGAGTTTGACGCCTGGTCCAACGAGCTGCACACTCGCGAATTGTAAGTGTGACATTGAGACATTTTTAATAATAATAATAAAAATAATAATAATAATAATAATTTGGACATCGGATGACACGAGTGTTACCTAACGTTTGACACACATAAGTTTGACACATTTGCGCGGCCACCCGCGTGACTGTACCGCCTTTTTTTTAGGAAACGCGCGATATATATAAAAACATTGCTATACACTGTAAATACACACACATCAGAGCACCGCTCAAAGTCCATATAACGATAAGCCGCGCGGGTATTACAAGCCGAGATTTCGAAGTATTTATCAAAAAAAATCTCGCGTACGCGATGATTCGCATGCTCGCGTGGCTTTTCGCGCATGGCGAACGAATATTATACGTGTAATAGATGAAAAAAATTGCAGTTGAACGAGGCTAGATTTTACACTAGCTGACAATGGATAGAGATGCAGCATAATTATGATAGTAGTAGACCATCATGAGCTATTATTTAGATAAATAGCAATTAAAATGAAATGTTGATGCAATACATGAAATATTTAAACATTTTTTTCAAGAGAAAATTTATAGCCGCACCAAATTAGCAAATCTTGTTCTCGATCAATTAGAAAAAATTTTAATTTTTTCAATTGAAAGGTTTTAATTTAAAAATGACTACTTAAAATGTTTCAACACGTTAAACATTATTTGATTTGATTTCGAAAATCTTTTCGTTATAATTACGTTGCAAACACCAAGAGCTTTTTAAATTACTTAAAAATGGCAATACATTTATTTCCATAAATTTAGATCAGTTTTCGAGCACTTTGAATGCGATAATATTGTTTCAAGCTTTCACCACTAGATGGCGAGTACTTTAATTCTGTAAATCTGCAAATGGTAAAGTCAAAATAATGGTGTAAGTCACGGCTTTGAGAAAATTTCGAATTAAATCACCGTTCTTGTTAAGATTGTTAAGAAGATTTTAAACCTCGAAGCTGTTTTTGGAAATAGATATAGAGTACAAGCATGAACGACAGTGTTATGTAACTCAATGGAACAAATTCAATTCGATCGACGTTCCAATGACCCTTACTTTATATCTAAGAAAGCTTTTTCGTTGGCCAAAATGAATCATACAATTTTGAGTACTCCCAGTAGATAAAAGGAAAACAAACAAAAAAATACCGACGAACTTAAGAAAATATTTCTCGTTAATGCGTCAGATGGCCCCGTCTGGCCTACGGCAAGAAGGTCAACATCGACAAGATGTTCGACGAGAATCTGAAAACGATCCAGAACCTGGTGGCCTATTACGCCGATCCGGGCCACTTGAGAGACATGCAGATACCCATCAATCACATTGCCGAGCACTTTGGCTACTACATCTACTTGACCAACGGCAGTCTGCAGAATCTCTCGTGGCTGGAGCGCGCCGGCACCTGCACCCTCGCCTATCGCAACAAAGTCCTCACGGTGGATCTCATTATGAGCTTCGAGTCTCTGTCCGTAAGTATTTCTTTTTCTACTTCTTCTTCGTTTTTTTTTTTATATACATTTGGTTGTTGATGAAATTTGTTAAAATTAGTAAATTAACACGATGCTTCGATCAAGGGGTTAGATGTAGCTTTGTGAGATGGAAAATATTATTAAAAAAAAAATTGTATTTCAAAAACTTAAAGTTCAATCAATTTGAAATTTTTATACAATAAAGTTCAACTGTTAAAGAAACGGCAAGATATGCACAAAAGTAAAGTGTAAAGTTTGCACGATGTGCACAAAAAAACATTCAAACTCGCGCCAAATCCTCAAATTTCTTTTTTCTTTCTTTTTCTTCGTTCAATCACTAGCCAAGAATATAAACTTTGAGAAATATGTCGAATGTTTGGTTTCTGATGAGCCTGTCGGGAAATATCCAGCCTATCGCAGGATAACAGACTGACCGATGAAAAAAAAATGTTATACAGTTTCCTTAACAGTTGAACTTTATTGTGTAAAATATTTAAATCGATTGGAAATCTATGTAACCACTGGAAAAAAACAAATATTCTTACACAAAATTGTCTCTAAGAGGATTCAATTCGATTGAAAAAGTTCTCTTACTCGTAGTTCTCTGATACTCAGCGACTTATTTTATTCGTGAACTTTTTTATCGCTCTATTTTACTTCTAAATTCAGCTCGTTAACTACAATTTAAAAATATCAAGGTCAGGTTTGAGTGACTTTAAGAAGAAAGTTTTTTTCGATGATCATTCAAATACTTCATAAGGATCTGAGTACTAATTGAGAACTTACTTTACAGAGAAGCATAAAATTAAAAATCTAATCGAATCCGGAGCTTTTTTTCAATGTCCACTTGAATACAACATTCACAAAGAATCGGACAATTATCCACTATCGTCATTTTTATAAGATCTGTCTAATTATTACCATTATTATTTTTTGTCAAGTTTGATTACGACTACCGCTACCCCGGCGTGCTCGCTACTTACGAGGGCCTATTTTACGGCTTCGTGCGCGACGTAAAGATGAACATGGTCCTCGACATCGACTTCGACAAGTACGAGATGGTGCTGAAGAATTTGGATTATCTCCACGCTGGGTAAGGGTTCTTACTTCATCATTGTTATCTTGTTCAAAACATACTTACATCATTGATTTTCTTCTTTTACAGAAAAATCGATCTACACATTAAAGGAGGATATTACAGCTGGTTCGTCAATTGGGGCTTCAAGCTCGTATCGCACTTCTGCCACGACCTGGTGCTCGAGAGGATCTCGGTCTACTCGTCGTTCCTCATGGAGGGCCAGATGAACGAGCTGAACGAGCAGCTCGGCCAGGGCCATCGCAAATTCGTCTTCATCGACAAGACCAAGAACAGCCACAAAAACTTATTCGATACTCTCACGTCTCACATATTTGGATAATTAAATAAATATAAATATTGTCATTTGATATAGTCGAAAATTGTATACACAGACACAAGGGTTTTCTTCGTCCTACCGAGACTTTCACCGCATTTCTTTTCGAGATTCTTGTGTCATGGTTTATTTGCAGTAAAACGTTGTTGTGTAATTTTGAAAAAATAAATCTTGTTTACTCGCTCGAACACGATCTAAATCTGATTGAAAAAATACTAATTTCACGTCTAGAAATTCTTTATCGAAAAGATTATAACTATATCATCCTCGATCTCATCTGCAACTAAGAAATAATTCATTGTTTACGCAAACAATCGCTTGGCAAAAATAATAAAACTGTTAATCAGTGATATTAAAAAAAAAAACTAATTCGACCACCAAAAAGTAAATAATTTTCCGATCGTGATAACGCAACTTTATATATATATATATATATACGCCGCACGTGTCCGCGTCTTATTATAAGCAACAAACGCGGGGGCGACGCGGTCAAATCTCGGGTTAAAAAACTCGCGCGAGGTAAATGTGCAGAAGTAAAAACGTCACCGAGAGAGATGCGCGCTTCCGATTATCACGAATTGTGTATGCGCACTTGCGCCGATTAATATACCGAGCAGAGAGCTTTATACATTATTTGTGTGCGTGAGAGAGAGAGAGGCCAAGAAAATAATATAAAAGTGCAATAAAAATCGCATTTGATTTATCTAGATAGTAGCGGAGCCGCGCACGGGTCGCGACGCGCGAGAAGTTTTCCGGCTTCGCTGTCGAATAATATACGTAGCACAAAAACAACGAGACGAATTGTTGCGCCAAAAATGCACTCCACCGACTCGCTCGCTGCATGCACTTCTCGAGCGAGGTCGGAGGTGTGAATAATACAATCGAGCTTGCTGCGCGCAGATTAGTTTCATTTTCTTCGTTTTTTTTTTCTCTTCTCCTTCGAATTAAGCTAGATAAGCTCGCTCCTAGATTATCGACATTGCGAACGTGAATTAATAATAACGTATATAAAATAAATCGCGATAGTGCGTACATACTAATGTGAAATATTATTATTGTCTCTACTGTGCGGACGGCGCGCATAAATAGCCAAGAGGCTCGCACTGCGCCGTGAGTTCGTCGTCTCGTCGTCGTCGTCGTCGTCATGTTGTTGTTGTTGTTTTCTTCGCTCGTTTTGGCACTCGGCTCGGTCGACGCCGCGCCTCAAGCTACTGCTGCTGCTGCTGCTGCTGCTGTTGCCACAGGAAACCCGCCAGAATTTCATCCGCTGGGATTGAATACCATCTACGAAGAGTGAGCTAATGCAAGAAATATAATTTTTTCCTACGATTATGTATCTATATCGATGGTGCGTATCGGGTGCGCAGTGGCGACGAGTTGGCGCGAAAAGCCGTGGGTCCGATCAACATCGACAGGATGATGGACGACAACATCGAGCGCATCAGGCAGGGCCTGAGCCTGTTCGATCCTGCGGAGCTCGTCGATCAGGACTACTACTGGACAAGATGGATCTTCGCGAATCTGTTCGACGGCCGGCTCAAGCGAGTCTCGACGATGTATCGGGCGGGCACCTGCACACTGGCCTACAGCAAGAAGATCGTCACGGCCAATCTGAATATCGGATGGGACGTCATGAGCGTGAGTAATTGTGACGTAATTTTTTTTTTTTTTTTCAATCGAGATCCGATTGATTCAATGGTGCGTGATTGTGCGAGCAGTTCCTTTACGGCTATTACTACGACGTCTTCTTCTGGAGCGGCCGCGGCACGATCTACGGCGATCTGTCGAATCTCCGTGTCAATCTCGACGTCGACGTCGACTTCAGCAAGTACCAGATCGTCTTCAGGAGCTTGAAATTCCACGACAACGGGTAAGCATATCGTCGTAGTTTTTTTGTTTTTTGTTTTTTATCATCGTCGTTCATCGTCGTCATTGTTTTTGTCGCAGTAAACTCGACGCGTCGTCCGACGGCTTCTGGTCCAACGTCGTGGTCAAGGTCGCCATCTGGCTGGCGCACGACGCGATACTGCGCCAGGTCGAGGTGATGGCCAACGACCTCTTGGCCGCGGAGGTCGAGCTAGTCAACCGACAGATCGGCCCGGGCCACAGACCCTTCACCTTCGTCAATCTCGTCAAGTCGAATCGTCGCTCGATGAGTCTGCGCAGTCTCGAGCACGAGTTCGCCAGGGACGAGTATCATCCGAATGAAAATGTCGAGGACGCGCCGAGCCCGGACAAAGTCGAGCTCCTGGAGAAGGTTTTGCGGCAGGTCGACGAGAACAAGTCGAAGAATCGAATCGATGTATAATTGTACATATATACAGAATAGACATTCATTTTTATACTTGGTCATAAAAAAAAAAGAGCAATAAGAGTGAATTTTATTTCTACCTGCACGATTCACGAGTCTCGTGCCCCTACATAATACCTCGCGCGCGTCGTACGAATTTCGCACTTTGCAACGTAATCGCGATGCGCTTCGCACTCATCTTGCAGTGCTGCTTCTTACTGCGTAAAACATCCACATACACTCGCTTCATAGTTCAACCGAACTCGTTGTAAAAAAAAAAAAAAACATATTTTACAGTCGGAGGATTATTATCGATCCGAGCCGAGCCTCTGTTCGGTCTGTTCACTCGCAAGGTCAAGCCCGGCGAGTACTCGTTCGTCGCGCGGCTCGAGGACGTGGACTCGGACCTGCTGTGCAGCGGATCGCTCGTGTCGAAGCGTCACGTTCTCACGTCGGCCCACTGCTTCCAGTCGCAGCCGGATCTGCGGAAGATCGGCGTGCTGCTGCTGAACGACGCGAAAAAGAGGGTGTACAGAATCAAGTCGGTCGTTACGTACGATAAGTGGTCGCTGTTCCATTGGGGCGCGCATCATTTTTCCGACAACGACATTGCGATCGTCAAGGTCGGTGCGCTCCCTCGACACTGATTCCATATTTTTTGCGTGAATTTTTGTTTACTTTACGCAGCTCAAAGAAGAGGTGAGTGAAATCGAGCCAGCGACCGTGAGACCGACCGATCCGTCGCAGCCTCTCGGCATATTGAAGGTCGTCGGTTGGGACATAGAAGACGACGAAGAGGACGACGCGACCCCGACGATACTCAAGGTGGGGTTTTTGAAATTGATGAAGAAAGACGACTGCCAGGAGTCCATCAAGCTGATCTCCAACAAGGTCGAAAAGTTGGAGGACAATATCCTCTGCACCGAGGGCTTTCCAAATGCAGTTTTGACCTGCGTAAGTGATCGATACAATTAATCATCTTTTTTTTTTCTACACAATGTTTAATCGATGTATATAGGGCGACAGCGGCGGTCCACTGCTCGATTCCAAAAATCAGATCGTCGGTATCACCGATTCGATTTATTGCGCGGCCGCCAAGAACAAGAAAATGTCGACGAACGTCCACATCGACATCAAGTACTACGCGAGATTCATCGAGCTAGCCACCAAGTCGTGACAGAGACGTCAAACAGTTTGACGTCGGCGAAGCCATATATTATAGTTTAAATGCTTTTTATCGTCGCTCTGTTTCAGCACTTGTAATGTAGAAAAGAAAAAAAGAAAATTCCTCGATAAAGTTATGAAACTCGATTGTACATCGATCATTTTTCTCTATTTATCGGTCGACACTTTAATTATGCATATATATATATTTTAAAACTTACGCCACAACGTCGAGGCATTTAATAGGCGACGATCTCTCTCGTCGTTATCTTACACACGCGAATTTCTATTTGTAAGATCCGAAGATTGCGCGTGATTATCAAGATTCCCGAGTTAATTGCGCGACCGTACTTCTTCAAGTTCACTATATTAATGGACTGAAAACTAGGTCGGCGCAGCTTATCAGCTATTCATCGAAGCGCTCTCACTCGTCTTTAATATATGTATGATACGAGTCTCAAAAGTATAACTACGAGTCCGCGTTTGGGAAGGCTGAAATTTAATTTTAACGGGGTTATGACGACGCGATGGCAAAAAAATCGAGAAAACGAGCGAGACGAAGAGGCGTTGCGCGTCTTTGAACCGATCGAAAATTTAAAGTACACAAGTCGTAAGTGATGAAGAAAAAAAGGAAGAAAATATCGTCCAAAAAAAAAAAAAACAACACCCCTCGGGAAAAATTGAAACATGCTGAGAGTTTCTCTGAGCTTGTTCAAGATATTTCTAACCTGCATCTTTGGTTATGTCCGTACCTACAAGTTCAACTCCGTCCTGTCCTACATCGGCTTGTATGAACAACCGCTATACGTCATCTTCGTGTATCGCAATTGAAAATCCTGAACCCTTAAGTCCGGTTGAAAAAAAAAATCTGTGCACTCGCAGGGCGCGGCCAATCAGCTACGACGGCTCGATCGACGACTGCATCGACGCCAATCTCTACGACGTGCAGGTGGTGCTGCGCACCATCGATCCGCTGCCCATCAAAGATTACGCCAAGTGCGGCCCGTGGCTGGAGTTTCGTCTGTGCGGGGGCGAGCTGCGACACCTGTCGCTGCTGCGTCGCAGCGGCGGCTGCGAGCTCAGATACGGCGCCAGACTGATGGCCGCGAGTCTCTTCTTCGAGTGGCCCAAGCTCGTGGTAGAGGATTTTTCTGCACGCGTCGTCGGGAAAATTCGATAATTGCTCGAATTGACTTTTTTTTTCTTTTGTTCTTTCTCAGTTGACCTACGGTTACTATTACGACGTCGGTGTATGGTGGAACAGCGGCGTGCTGATCGGCCGGATCAGCGATCTCAACGTTCACCTGCTGATCGAGATGAACTTCGAGACGGTAAAGCTGAGCCTGATCAATTTTCGGTTCACGGACGTTGGGTAAGACGACACAACCTACGACGACGAATTGAAAAAAAAAAAAAAAACGAAAAAAAATCCTCCTTCATCTCCAGCGACGTGAGCGTAAAATCGGAGCGTTCGCTGCTGGACAGCGTGATCGCCTGGCTGGCGGTCTGGTACTATCGCGACTGGATCCTGAGCAAAATGGAGCGTCTGGTCGAGCGACTGATCAGAAAGAAGTTCGACCGTTTGAACGAGAAGTTCGGCAGGACTCACATGTCTTTCGGCATACAGCAGATGCCGTACTTCGGTTATAATTTTTTCCACTGAATTCGAGGGTAAGAACTTTAATATTGTCCCGCCGAGGGTGCGCGCGATGTTGCATTATGATTTGTCGTTTATTCGTAGACAACTGTATGAAAAGGAATTGAAAAATTTAAAATTCGATCGCAGCGGCGCAGGAGTTTCAAAGGTATACTTTCAATTACGTAATTGGAGCTCGCTACCATCGATTTACCCTATTTTCTATAATTTATCGATCCCGCGCCGCCGCGGTGTTACGAGATGTATAATTGAAACTCTTGCTTTCCGGTTTACGCCTCAGCAGCAGCAGCGTCGTCGTCGTCGCTTGGCCACGGACGAACTTTCGCGGAAGAAAAAAATTCAATGCTGCGCGTCGGTTAAAGCCCTCCCAGCGAAGCAAGTCTTACCTTTCGGCCTGGAGCGAACAAAAAAAAAGAGAGGAAGAGGAGGAGGAGAGTATAGAAAGAGAAAGTCGAAAAACTTGTATCGATAATGCACCGCCGTATAGTTTTCTAACTTTTCTTCGGTCTCTACAATCGCCGCACTCGGGGCTGAGAGGATGATACAAAAAAAAAAGAGAGAAGGATCGATGGCCCCTTCAGTGAGAGATAGATCTCGCGTCTCTGTCGTGTATAAAATGTAAACACCACTGTCTGACGATACTCTATGCTTAATATTTTTCTCTGTAAGTAACAACACTACTGTCTGACAATACTCTATTGCCTAATATTTCTTTCTGTAAGTAACAACAAAAATAAAGGAAATATTCGTCAAGCAATTAATCTCTCTCTCTCTATCTCCCATACTAATTAGTATTTTAATGTCTTGTTACCTATGTTCTCTCTTTTGCATGTATTGTCACTAGTCTTAAGCTTAGCCCTAAGTATTGTTTTGGTTTTATTTTATTTTAGCATTATCTTGGCTCTATTTTAGTCTTATATTGGATTATTTGTTATATTATTGCAAATTGTTTTGGAAGCGATATGTGTAACTTGCTCTGGAATTGTAAAATTTTATGTATATCTCAAATTGTAATTGTTCCTGCCAATTGCCATTCGGTTGTCATGACCTTGGCATAAATAAAATGTGTTCAATCAATCCCATCGTCCCTTTAATCAAAGCAACGACGCGTATAAATACGGTAAAAAAATAATTATTATTCCTCGTCGTTCGTCCGTCGCGTGTGTTATCGTTGCCGCCACCCCCTGTGCGTAGGCTCATTGACGCGTGCGGATAAAACGCATCGCACGCGCACGACAACGACCCCGCGCAAAAACCATCATCACACGCTCGGATAATTACGCTCGCATACGCTCGGTCTTCGCGCAGATGGGCGAGCGAGGGTTTTTAATCCTTCGCTTCGTCGTCCGATGCAAAATCGCGGAAAGCCAATCCGACGACGTGTAAAATCCCCTTCCGTCACTTCTCTGTTTTTATTTCATTTTATTTTTGTTTTTTTTCTCATCTTTTCTTGACTCGGGCCGGTTTTATAACGGACGAGCCTCGCGCGTCGTCGTACGGGTGCGTTTGTGATGCACGTATCGAGATAAGAAAAAAATAAAAAAAGACGAGTGAGAAGAGGATAATACTCGTTGAAGGGTTGAAAAATGCGCCCTCCTTAGTAGCTTCGAGCAGCGCCATGACTTATATCGGGTATTTTCTTCTCGAAGTTTACACGTACACGCGAGAGAGAGAGAGAGAGAGAGGAAAATCTTTGGTGGATGATATATCACTGTAGATTTGTCTTGTGTTGTGTCGAAGGATTTATACATTATATGGATACTGGGCTGTCCGTTATTTTCCCAAGTTGGTCTAACCCTCGGTTTTACTCCTTGAAAACTCATCTTCATCGAGTTTTGTTGCGTTATTCATGTTGACGCACTTCGAGTCGCCAAAAAAACCTCTCTGACAAGTATCAGAAAGCATGAAAGGATGAAATTTTTCCACAAGAACAGAAGGCATTTTAAGAAACTAATTATACGAGTTTCATTATTACGTTTGTATTTACGATACGTGTTTACGCTCGGAGCCGTATTATTCTCATCTAGAGAGTATCGGAGAGTTGGCAGTTACAATCCCCGTAGCGAATCTCGTTTCGTTCAGTACGGAAAATATACTCGCGTAGAGCGTTTGTACCTCAAGTGTCTTAATCCGGCTGTGAACGTACCTATAATGAACGACGAGGCAAGCAACCACGTTTGCAGTTTAACGCTATTAAGGAAAATAGTTCAAGAGGTAAATTGGAGCAGCCAAAAGGAAAGTAATGATTTTTACAAAAAAAATTGCGTCATTTCAAATACTGGCAAGGCCCTCTGCCATACCTTCGAGGTATCTTCCGTCGCAAGGAAATAGATTGGCTTCTCGTAAAGTCAGTGTATTCCAGATGCACATCCGAAGCGGATTCGCTGCTCGACTTTGCCATACAAGTGCGGATACAAGGACGCGCCAGAGCTGGATGAAAAAGGCAGGCCATCGTCGGTTTTGTACCACGCGGCATCCTCTCCGTTTTTGTCCGCTTGCCAAGAGAGGGTCGGATCTGCGCCTTTGAGATACCTGAACTGTCGTAATCGTCGAGAGCCTAAAGTAAATCCGTTAGCAGTGCGCGATGTCCTCAAGATCGTCGACGATCTATTTCGGCATTTGTGATCGATTCGGCGTAAATTACACCGACGACGGAGGTTTCACGCCACCTGCACGCGGCCTGCAAGGAAGTCACGACGAAGTCGTGAAAAAGTTGCTCCGCTCCGGCCAGGATCCAAACTGCGGGTGTTTCTTAGAAGCGATTGTATACACCGTTTGAAAAGTACAACGAGTAATAGGATTCAATACAACGAGTAGCAATTGTTACAACTTATGGATCGACACCTGATGTCCAAAGTTTTTTACGAAACGGCACGTCTGCTCCAAAAAGAAGCCTCTGTGGATGGACCTTCGGTTATGTTCAAAGAGTCAGAGCTATACTTCGTTCACTTACATAAGAAGTAGTCCTTCAACAACGAGCGCAAGTTGAACATTTTCTGTAAAATATAGCCATGAACTTAATGCGATCAATGCTGATTTATTAATCATCACTTTTTCAAGCAGCCAAGACCGCGTCTATATCGCCAGCACTAACTTTGTACACGGGGTTCAGGACAGCTCAACGTGAGTCGACTTCTCGCGTATCAACGACGCCTACCTCGAACAACAGATTTATTGCGCACACACCTGATTCAGTTCCAAATGCACCTCCCTGCATCAGCAACAATGTCAGGCTCAAACTCGTCGACTCTTTGACTCAGAGTCCAGCGAGAAATGGGGAGCCGATTAAATTGCAAATAACGTTTATTTTTTTCTAAAGTAGTGAAGTTTGTTAATTCGTTTTGCCAAATGATTTTATGACAGACGAAAAAATTTTTTTATTTTAGGAAATACACCGATAAGATCAATGCCCGCGTGCCCGCCGCCGACGTCCACTAATAATTCACAGTCGGCCTGTCTAATCCTCGGCTTTACTCCTTGTAAAACTCATCTTTATGATTAAGAAAAAAAATCTAAATTTAAGTTGAAGTAATCTTTAAATCGCTGAACTTTTGGTAAATTCGATTGTCAACTGAGATAGTGTGAGTCGAGGACGGCAATGTGCTTAATTTTCCTTCAAATTATTGATTTTATTATATCTAAAATGTTGTTTTTACAGTATAATCAGATAACATTTGAGAAGCACATGATCAAAAGTTGCAATGATTTTGCATGCGAAGAGTGCAAAAGGAAATTTGAAAATAAATCAACTTTACTCAAGCACAAAAAAATATTCCATGAAATTTTCAAAGATTACTTATACGAAAAGTGCGCGAAAAGATTTGGAAATAAACATAGTTCGTTTGTGCACATAAAGAAACTACACGATGGTCGCAAAAATTTTGCACGAGACAGGTGCTCGAGAAAATTAGTACAAAAATCGCATATGCTCTTCCACCTGTAAACAGTACACGAAGGTAGAAAAAATTCCACCTTCAAAGTCTTCAAAGATTATTTATGTGAATACTGCAGGAAGAGATTTGGAAAAAAACAGACTTTGCTCACGCATAAAATAGAAGTTCACGAGGGATCATGTATGCGTTAAGTGGGGGAAAAAATTTGGACGGAATTGTTTGAAAATGAAGCCCCCATTTGACCTAATATTAAGCTCAGCTAAAGAGTTTATTTTCGAACTGTGACGCCCCTAAAATGACTTTGAAAAAAAAAAAACAAAATGCATAGTCGAACGTGAAATTTTCCGCTCTTTTCAAATCTGAAATTAAAAATAGTGATCACCGTGGGGAAAATCGATTTTCATTCGCTGTAACTTAGAAGTCATGTTCCAGGTCAAATTCAATTAAGAGTGTGAGTACCGAGCTGTGAACCGTGCTCGTTGAGAGCAAGAGTTTTAGGTTCATGCATTAGAAAAAGCCGTGCATGAGCAGCAGCGTCCCAACGCGGCGTACACACGGCACTTTTTGACGAAATTGCTTAATTTCTAACTCGCTTGAAAAACTCCTAAACCTACTTAAAAAAAATATGTGACATATGATTTCTATTGGAAATTTTCTCAGCTTTCTGATGGTGTGCTTAGAATTCCTGAAAAATCAAAAAAATAAACTTTTAACATTAAATACATTAAGAAGCGTAATTTAAAGATTTTTTTATAATAGTCTAGATCGAAAGCTGAGAAAATTTCCATCTAAATACATATTTTCCAGATGGTTCATTTTATTTTTACTAGCTGAACTACATCGATGAATGTGTAAAAACGCGTTTTTACACGTTTATCGCTGTGGTTTAATGAGTAATAATCATTTGCACACTATGAAAACTTACATATCGATGGGAAGTTTTTTCAGCTTTCGATCTGGACTATTATAAAAAATCTTAAAATTACGCTTTTTAATATATTTAATGTTAAAAGTTTATTTTTTTAATTTTCGTGGGGAAAAATAGATTTTTCGGAAAATCTGAGCACACTATCAGAAAGCTGAAAAAATTTCCCATCGATATCATGTGTCACATATTTCTTTTAAGTAAGTTTAGGAGGTTTTCCAGCGAGTTAGAAAATAAGTAATTTCGACAATAAGTGCCGCGACCGACGCGCGAGGGCGAACACGATGGGCGCTACTGCTCATGCCCGGCTTTTTCTCGTGCATGCACGGCTTTTTCATGAGCACGCACGTCTACAAGCGGTGCGTGAATATTTTGTACGGCTCACAGATGTGCGCGAGTTTTTCCGTGTACGCATACGTTATTTCAATTTCATTTTTTTTTACTATCACGGTTGACGTGATATATAAAAAAGGACTTGATCGAATATAAATGTTTTAAGCAGGTTCGCAAATAAACACTCGGACTACAAATGCCGATATTTTATTTTCTTCGAAAATGAATAAACCTTACGTTAAGTCGTTCGGCAAATTTGATACTAAAATAGTGCAGATAAATTATTTGACTTAAAAATCTGATATTCCACGATTTTCTCAATTTTTTAACAAGTTATAATACTAAGGTAAGCTTGTTGACGAGCACAATTTTACTTAAAAAATCAATCATTTATCACAAATGATACATTTTTGGTTGCAAAATTTAACTATGCATAATCACCGAATTTTATAGAATTTTTTGGGATAAAAGTTTTACACATTAAATTTGTTTAAACAGTTTGTATTATTTAAAAAAAATGGTTTAAGCAATATAGTTCTGCAAAAAACAAAAACAAACCAGGAGCATGTAATTGGTAATAAAATGACTCCTTTTTAATCATGAATGACGCTATCGATTTTCATTTAATTATGTGTATAGTTAATAAATAAATAAATAATTAAAATTCATTCATTTAAACAAACTGTTCGAGAAACGTTTTCAAGCTTTCTTAGGGTATGTTGAGGCAATAATATCACGCATAAATGATGAGAGGTATGTCATATACAATGAAATGAGAATTAAGTAATTATAACACTTATTTGTCGAAAGTAATGGGCATCTCCGTTTTTATTTTCTTTAATCTAAACTTTTTTCAATGAATAGGTGAATTGAAATGAGGGGCCATGCGTTCGATTTGCTGCCTTGTATATGTTATATAACAGTATCTGAAGAACAGTTGCTAGGTGAGCAACTTTTTTATGATTATTATAGTTATTTAAACTGAAATAAAATTAAAAGGAAAAAATAAAGTCCAAGCAGTTCAGTAAATTCTTTTTTTTTATTTATTTCTATTGTAATGCATATTGTTGAACAAAACAAAATTAAGAGAACAGTTTGAACATTACCAAAGCACAAAACTATTTCTTTTTCTAAACTTATATATTTATCAGAGCCTAAGTATTATTTTTTCCCTTCGTTCGTACTTGTACGTGTGATTTGCTACAGATTTTTTGTACGTTTGAAGTTTTTCCGTTATCCGAAGTAATGGTTACAAAAACGAACAAGCCACTACGAACTTTGGCCTGCAGCTGCCAAACAAATATAATATAAGTCTTTGTTCGTGAATGATTCATCTATGATCATTTCGCAATACTCGAGTGGCAGCCGATAGTGTATCAGTTCCCAGAAAAAATACAGTGCCCATGGCCGGAAAAATGTTCTCGATAGTTTCTCGCACAGATGCACCTCACAAAACTTCCTGTACTCTTCTTGGTTGAACATGCACAATTTTGACGAATATGCGAACTCGTAATAGTCTGAACACGTAAGTTGTTTTGCCGCCTCATTGGGCCGTAGCTGAATCGTGTCGAGGAGTGACAGCCTCGGATTCATCATTATGCTTTTCGCTTTTGCCGCAAACTCCTCGTCGTCATACCAACATTTTCCAGGATCCGATGACTTCTCGAACGCTTCGTACTTGGCGAACAATTTCATGACGATCAGAGCGTCGCATCGGTCCAATTCGTATTCTCTTTGCTCAAGGTGTTCGACGATGGACATCAGACCACACGCTAGTCTCAATTTCAAATCAAGAGACATTTTAAAACACTTTTCAAAATAACTCACTGCGGGGAAGACGAAGCTCGACACATCAGCACCATGTTCCAAAAGTAAATGGACAACATTCGGCAAGACATGTCCCACAGCCAATTGAAGTGGTGTCCTACCCTCTTTGTCCTTGGCATCGACCTGCACCGTCCGCTGATTGGCATTGTTGATCTCGAAAAATACCTTCACAAGTTCATCGGCATCTTTTCTCTTGCAAACCTCATGAAGAGGAGTCGATCCTGTTCTATTGGCCAAATTCGGATCGGCGTCTCTTCTTAGTAATGCTTCGGCCGTATTCTTGTTGCTACAACGTAGAGCCAAGTGCAATGGTGTGGTACCCCATTGGTCTTGGGTGTCGACCTGAACCGGCTGATGTTTTTCGTCGATGATCTTGAAGAACATATCTACCAAGTCACCATTGTATTGGCTATAGCAAATAATATGCAAAGCTGTCTGTCCGTGTGCGTTGGTTAAATAGGGATTGGCGCCTCTCCTCAGCAGCCGTTTGGCTACCTTCGCGTTTCCCCGTTGTAAAGACAAGTGCAGCGGTGTGCGTTCAAAGTTGTCCCGGGCGTTATACTGCACCGGCAGCTGCATGTCATCCATGATATCGAATAACAGCTCGATCGAGTCATCGTCGAAGCAATATTTGGCCATGTGCAGCAGTGTTAAATTGGGGTTGGCGCCACGTTCGAGCAATAGTCGTGCCACCTCGTTGAATTTGTTGCACAGAGCCAAATACAATGGCGGATCAAATGATCTTTGCCTATTATTTTGATGGCTAATAAAATAATACCACGGCGAATCATCTGATATCGTTACTTGCTCGAGGTAATTAGGTTCTTGTCCGAGCTCAAGGTATCTTTTTACGATTTCGTAACAGCCAAACTTGCAGGCTACACGAAAATGTGTGTAGTCGCTGTCTCGGTCGAAGTAAGTCACATCGCACCTGGGATATATTTTAAAAAGTTTATCGACGACGGAGCTGTAATTATATTTAGCCGCCCAGTGCAGTGCCGTGGTGCGACGCACGAATGGTCGGCTTGCCTCGCTGACGACTTTGGGCTCGTCCTTGTAACCAGTTTCTATCACAAAGTCGATGAATCGTTCTCCTATACTTTTATCCAGTGTCCTTTTCCGGTAGTTTACAGAATCCTTGAGAAGCCGCTCGATTTGGTTCGGCCGAAAAATGTCTCGAAGATCGGGAAGTTGACCCTGCCAATCTCTGATTAAAGGGTCAAGTTGACGAAGAAATTTATATCGCTTTGAGTCAACCACCCAATGAACTTTTTCACACATAATCTTCAATCTTTCTGTAATTTTTTGGTTATGCTGATGCACGTGTTTGTCACAGTCGTGCATCTCATCGCCTCTTGACGTCATCTTCGACACTCAAACTTTCACTTTTACGATCTTTCTCTGCTCACTCTTCAGCGTGTTTATCCGTACTGACCAAGGTTAGACAGACATTACGATATTTTTAGAAACTCGATACTGGCGCTGCAGCAGTTTGAGTGGTCAAAAAAAAACGTCAGTTGTACTACACTATACATGGGTGGATCTTCCGCATTATTTAACCGGGCATTATTTAATCGAATCGTTTGTAACTCTTTTTGAAGTACCTATATATACACCTAGAGAAAAAACGAATGGATAATTTCAATGGAAAATCGCCTTAGCTTTTCGTGGGCGAGGTCAGATTTCTCGAATTTTTAAGAAAACTGAACAATTTTCCAAAAGCTTGAAGAATTTAAGACTGAAATTTGAGGATAAAATTATAAAATTTACATCAACTTCAGGGATTAGTTTTCAAAAATGTATTTATTTTTATATATACCTTTAACATTGTTTCTTGTTTCTTCACTTTCTTGATTTACGTCACATTTTCGTAGGCTGTGGATCTGTCGAAAAATTGAAGATACGTGAGAATTTTCATTAAAAAAACAACTAAAATACAAAGTATCATCACTAACTGTGCTATCATATTGGCTCTTACACCAAAAAATAGTCCACGAAAATCACAAAGATTATGCGTGCGACAAGTGCTAAAAAAATTCGGATATAAATGTTATATACCAATAATCTAGCATTAAGTATTATAAAAATAAAATGTAATTCGACAAACAAATATGCATCTCGCGAACGAAAAGGCGGTAAAACCAAGACATATACTATGTAACGCGAGGCTGGCAGGCAAACGCCAGCGCACATGGGCACAACTGTCGCGTATGGATGTGTGTGTGTAAGCGGCCAACATGCGCCGCCGACGCATTAGATCGGACCGGCGCGTATATGTACCTCACGTATGTGTACGCGCGTATGTATGTTAGCCGCATACAAAGAGAGCATAACACCACACACACACACGGAGAGATGAAATCCATTGGCTCTGCTTATTCGCACAGATACATGGTCCCGCTGCGCTCCAATGCCTCTCCATTAATATCTTTAAACACGTTCTTAAATCCTCTTTAGTATCGAATACCGTTACGATATTCGTTGTGGACTTATAGACTTCAACATGTCCTTGTTCGTGACTACGGTTTTCTTGTTGTCTTTTTATTTGAACATATTTTTGTATGCAATTAATTACTTTGTAATTATTTACTGATCTGTTAGCATCTACATATAGATCAGGGCAAAGACACCTTTCTTCGCAATCTTGATTGAACACGTGGACCTGGGCATGTGCATTGTGCTTATTTTTTGATCTGTCAATCATTTCATCCACGATATTGTCCCAATCATCACCTCCGGATACGCTACCTGCAACAGGCGTCAAATGATCAACACGATGCCGTGAAATATAATACAGAGTAAATCATGGTCTCACAGTGGGAGCACTGGAAGTCATGGTCGCGGCCTCGTAGACGACTCTCGTAGAGCTTGACCAGCATCCGCTGGACGAGCTACGAAAGAAGTTTGCCGAGGCATGTCGAACTCGAAAATCCACGAAAAAAATGAACACCTCCAAGGCTTGCGGTCGATCGAAGCCATATACCAGTCAACAGCGCGATGAGCAGAAATGCTTTATTCGAGGAATATTCGTGCATCTTTATGATGCCCTTTTTCGCGTCGTACTCTCGCGCAGTTTCTCCTAATTGGGCTTCGATCGAGGAAGTTTAGAGGGTGTGAGTTCGGTTTCGGGTTCCGGATTCTTGGTACTGTTTTGATTCATTTTTTTTTCAGTTTTTGTGTACGTTGTGATTCATATTTGACCACACAATCGGATAATAGTAATTCATTGCGTGCTAAAAAATGGTTCTTTCTCTCGGTTCGGTGCTGATGATGCTTCTGTACAAACATCATTTGCTCGATCACCAAATGACAGTACACGAAGGTTGTTAAGATTACACTTGTGAAAAATGCGAGATAAAATTTGGACAAAAAGTGCATTTGCTCAGATTATGCACGCCACAGACAGAATAAGAAATATTAATAGACAACAAATATGTATAGATACTCATACAATATAATATATATGTTTTTTTAATTGCGATAAAAATTGTGCCTAAATGATTCTATCTTACCTAAACCTCAAGCGTTCAACTATTATATGTTTCATTTTTGAATCAAACTTCGTGTACTATCAATTACTACTCTCTGTTCATTTTTTTTATCCGAAAATAAAAGATTCTCCTTATTGGTATCGATCAATTATGCTTATTATAAATTATTTTGTAATTAATAGATTTTTACGCCAATAGCCCAAAACAATCACTCGGATAGGTGTTACGTCGTGAGACACAACAATTAATAATATTGTTCTTAATCTGGCTGGGGAGTATAAGGGTTTATAAATAATAACTGTCGTAGCCCACACTTACAATGGCAGACGATTATAATTTTATTTAGGGACCTTATATCTAATTACATGCGTACTATATTTCTACTTAAATTACTCAACGTACTGCTGGCGACTCGCAGGTGTGAATGATGACTCGCTGTTTCCCAGATGGTTGGAGTGAATGCTCAATGACCGCTATGGTCGCTTGTCTCAAATGACCGGATCCTCTGGTTGCGTAGTTGTGGCACGCACTGGCTGTACTTTAACACTCGCCACTCGCTATCGCGCACAGATATCGTTAACTGGTTGACAAATGATTTTACAAGCCTCTCGCACTACCGCTCGTTTGTACAAGTCTCGATACAATTTTACTACAAGTCCGATTATTTTAAAATTGCGGTACAAACTGACGTGAGCTCCGCACACCGAAATAGTTGATAATCGAATCGCGCCGAGGCCTTCGCGGGCCCTCAATATTACCCCGTGTTTCTACACTAATTTTGGGGGAGATGAACGATCTGCGCCCGCTTGAGCGTGAGAATCTGACGACATGTATTTTTATTCGCTATCAGAGTAAATTCGTTGCTCTTCAAGTTAAATTGACAACGCCTTATCCCAGCGTTGGTCTCTATCGAGTTATTTTGATTTTGAATCTGTTTTATATCATTAGGGGAGATGTTCGATTTCAATTTTTATAGCTTTGTTTTTCATGTCATCTGATCCCCCGGCTCGAGCCAACGCAGTCGCTTGCTGGGCGATCTCTCATGCTTGCTGTTACTTGGAAATATTTTTCTATAATTATTTTTATTTTTCTTATTATAATTATTTATTTATAATAAGTCACGAAGGACGTGACATAGGTATGCATCCAAAAGTAAACTAAGCACTTTTTCAAAAGAGAGAATGTGTACGAATACTGTATACTTGAAAAATTGAATCCTATGATAAAAATACGTACTCGAGTAAGAGGCAGTTGCCGAAGATCCTAAGCCATTTACGACGAAGAAACAACAAAAATCTCTTGATGTAAACGATCGAGAAAAAAAATTACAACCAATACGTCAAGAGCAAGGTAGAGAACTTTCGTGCTCAATAAATTATAGTTTCGAGTTACGAGCGTCGTCGTCGTCGTCGTCGAAGTGACGAATCGCGCGGCCGCACACGTGCACGAATGCACTCGCGAGCGAAAGTCATCGCGTGATATATATTTCAGCGAAACGACAAGTATCGATCGCCACTCGTCTAATGGATCTTAATTCGTATATCAAAAAAAAACAACCCGATCGAACATATAAATATTCTACGCGCGATCGCAACGTAAACAATGTCATTTTTGTTTCTGGCAGCTGCTGCGCCTCTCTCCGATAAGCAAAATTGAATCAACCATAATTAATGCATAAATCAATGAATATCCGCATACGAAATCGAAAGCAGTACACGACCCCTTCGAGAGCCTGTATATAAATAATATCTACGTATATATATATTTATGTGTATATCTAAACGTCGGTCCGCGCCGCGCTCACAATTCCAATAAGCCGCAATCAGCGAGCACGCCAGTTTTCATTTCCCATTCCTCGCACGCTTTATGAGCGCCGCACGATCCACCAGCCCCTACCACTAGCAGCACTGCCTACCTACCCCCCCGAGAGAGCTGACGTTTCTTCTTCTCTCTCTCTCTCTCTCTCTCTCTCTGTCTATCTCTATACTTGGCGCATTTACGCCCTGCGCGTGAAAAGCTCTTCTCTGTCTGTCTGTCTGTCTGTCTGTATGTGAGTGTGTGTGTGCGTGTGCCAGCTGTATCAGCAGCAGCTACAGCCACAGAAATCTTTACGCGATCCATCCGCACGTCTATCCTCTACCTTTCCACGTCCACCCCTGTAGCAAATTTCGGAGGAGGAAGGACGCGACGTGGGTGCAGGCTGGCAGCATCGGGCGGTGGTGCTTAAACATCCGGGTCCGTGCCGTAAATAATGCATCGATTCGCACACGGGCGGCGGCGACGACGACTATAAGACGACGTCGTCCGTGTGTTCTCGCTCTCTTCTTGCTATACATGTATATATCGGAGCTACTTTGCTGACGCAAACGATGCAGATGCACGATTTTATATAAATACGCCGAGGGGTCTTAACTGCAACCAAAAAAAAAATGTGAAAAAAAAACAGCATAGTGTACGAAAACGTTTCAAGTGTAATGCGGCAATCGGGCGATTTTTTTTCTTCGAGCGCGAGCAATGAAAAAAAAAAAAAAGAAAAAGCTACTGCGCTCGTTTGGTATTCGGCAGCGAGCGCGAGTCATTCAGGAAAGCGGCACGCGCGCGAGATTCCCTGCCAGACCAGCTCCGTATATATACGTGTATCCCCGCTGTGCTTTCGTTTCGACACGTTTTTTTCAAGGGCTGATGTGGCGGCGGCGGTGGCATGTGCGCGTCGCGATGCACACCGGGCACGCGTTTGCGTATAATATAAAAAAAAGGAGGGGGGGGGGCGACGATCACGAGGGGCTGCGCCGCCACCGCCACCGCCGCAAAACTTTAACTGCGTACTTCTCCTTTTTTTTCCTCCCTTCGCTCTCTTCTCGTTTTATTTGATTACATGATATTCGAGAGTCGAGAGGAGACTTTTGGCAGCTCTGCGTTAAACACAGACACGTATACATCTATAACGACACTTGTACTCGGGGCGAGATCGCGAACGACCGAGAGTTAATAATGTATTATATATAATACAAGAGAAAAAGTTTGCCGTCCGCCGCGCCTCGCCCGATTATTTACGAGTTTTTTTTTATAATAACTTGAAAAGCCGCGCGCGCACGGAATCTGGGTATATTTATAAGCGAAGAAGAAAACTCCGATATTGGATGTAGTTCGTTATACCTTCGTTGTATCGTGACTACGGTTAAACAACGGATAGGGCCAGAACAGCGATGAATCATCGAATTAATAACGTAATTGAATTCTCACAAAAATTGGCCTTACGGACACGCACACACACACATACAACGTCATTATTGCAATATTATTATAATTATACGCGCGCCGAACGATTACAAAGTTTTCTCGTTTATATCGTATTATGCGTTTTTGGGGATAACATATATTATGATTCACGCGCGCTCGACGACGCTTTCTCGACCCACTGCACTATAACAGCACACACACACATACATTACGCTATAATATCGCGCGCAGGCACCACCACCATCATTCAGCAAAGGGATTACAGAGCTGCTTAAGACTTTTATCTTTCCGTACTATAGCATATATACACCCTCCATACAAAACGCACAGACACACACGAGTGTATAGCTCTACCGAGAGCTTTAGCGCGAAAATCCCTCGCATAAATCGCGCCGAGAGGCCTTCCTTTTATCCTAATTAAAGAGCCGCGCGCAGGAATGAGAAATTCCACCACCGCCGCTACATAGATAGATCCCCCCCCCCTCGCAGTTTTGCAGTATTTCGTCGTCGACGCCTCTCTTTATTCAACTTATGCGTGTGTACAATATTAATACTCGTTTGAGCGAGCGCGAAAAGCTTCCTCCTTCGCTTGACATACATCAGGCGTGTCGTACTATATATACTTTGCACAGCGCCGGCCGCTGCACCCACCTACTATACCCGACACCACCTGTCAATCGTCGTGTAAAATATTCAATCCTCCCCTCTGACTTGCGAGCCGTTGAATGAAACAAAAAAAAAAAACGGGAAAAAAAGGAGGAAAACAGAAGGGAAAAAAATGAAATATTTATGCGCGGCACTCTACACGAGGCGCCGCAGCACAGCACGCGTCACGCAAGCTCGGCGGTCATGGCGGCGCAGGCATGTGTGTGTGTGTGTGCAGTACTGCGCTGTATCGGCATTTCGTCTCTTCCGCGCCGTATAATATATACTTTTCGAACGATTCCCCGTAGATTTGTCTATTTCTCTCTATTTCTTTTTATTTTCTCAACGTTTCGTGTGTGTGAGTGTGTGTGAAGCGCTGCGATGCCTCGAGGGCCGCAAAACTATATGTACAGCAGCTATATAGTACACACACACACGTGTCGGTGCGAAAATCAGCGTCTCGGGCGCGCGCACACACACGGAATGAGAAAACATAGACACGTGCGATGCGGTGAGTAGTAACATATGACTGGCAAATTTCCCGCAAGCTACCACGTTCTCTCTGTATGGCGTGTACATTTATATACAGGCTGGTGCGCGAGCTGAAATATTTCTCATTCTTCGCGTGTGCCCCCGCACCGAAGTCGGGAGTTGTCTAAAATATATACGTATATATATAGTTGTATAATATTACACATTCGTCTGGGAAAAAAGTTTCGCCGATTCTCTCTCTCTCTCTCTCTACTTATGCATTATGTGCGCGGCCGGGCTGGTATGAAAAAAAAGTTTGTTTTTTTTTCTCGACTCAGCCTCGAAACCGTATACGAAGTATACGCGAAGGTACGAACTTGCGCTTATGTACTGTATACATTTCGCGTAGAGTGGTTGCCTCGCTTGCCGTATACCACCACCGCACATCGCTGCAGCAGTACCTATATATATATATATAGCCAAAAGCGAAGCGAGGCGAAAGAGCAAAAATGCAAATGCTGCGGTGTAACGCGAAAGTCGAGAGAGCTTGCGCACTAAATTGCAGTTTTTACTCTCTCTCTCCCCGTCTCTTTTAACCTGCGGAGGATATCCAGCCCCCGACGTATATAACATTACAATACTCCGCAGCGGCTCACTTTCGCGCCGTTGGTATATAACGTGCGTGAATAAATAATTTTTCGCCAATATATATATAGTATACGTGTGTGCGTGGGATATATCCGCCTGTGCACTCGCGAGCGAGTGGCTTTACATACATTATATCGTATATACGCAGCACTCGTGTGCACGTGTATATATATATATACCTAACGGATGAATAAAATTCCGATGTACGCCAATCTTGGCCAATTTCGAAACTTTCTCTCGCTCGCTGAAATTGCGCGCCGCGCAACGTGGCACGGCGTTAAACGAGCTTTCGAGACCGACAAGCCGCTGCCCGCAATCGAGCTGCGCCCCTTTTGATACGCACGCGATCGCGCGTCCATCTCGTACAAATAAAAACAAAAAAAAAGACGAACGAACGAATGAATAAAAATGAAAAAAAAAAATAATCCAAAAAAGTAAAAGTTAAAACGTTAATAGGGGAGAGAGTCCAGCGAGAGCAGAGCGCGCAGTGACAGCGCAGGGCAGAGAAATGCCCTCTGCGCGGCATCCCATCGACACATTCAGGCTCTATATATGTATATAGTAGCGGATCAACGCTCACGAGTGCGTATATTATCTATCTCTATACACATTACGCACCGTACCGGCTGTGCGAAACCGGCATGGTATACGTCCTTGCTCGTCGGCCGTGACAGACACACACACACACACACACACACAGACGCAGCGCCAGCAGCGGTAAAAGGGGGACAGAAAGCCAGAGCGAGAGATAGAGAGAGAGAGAGAGAGAGAGAGGAGTAGTCGGCTCCCTATATACGTACCAGTACAACACGTAAAGTCGAGCGCGCCGCGCTCAGTGCGCAAGTGCACACAGGGGAATGTGTGCAGCAGTACTAGTACAGTGGAAGAGGGCGCCTTTACCCTCGGTATATATATATATATATATACACACACACATACAGCAATCGCGAAAGCTCCTGCGCCGCTGAGCGCAGCACTGCGTACGTATAAGGGAGTGAAAAATTGAAGCGAGCGAGAGAGAGAGAGGGGGATAGAGCGAAACTTCCCCTTTCGGCGCAACTTCGTGTCGTCTCGAACGCGCTGCTCGACTCGTCGGCGGCAGCAGTAGTAGTAGTAGCCGCGCGCTCGTCTTCGCTCGGCGCGACGCTGCTGCAGCTCTACAATATTATAGTATTATTTACGGAAAAAGTGGCGGCAGGGCGGCCTCGGGAAGCTGCGCGAAACTACTGTGCAGTCGAGTTGCGGACTTTTAGCTGGCTGTCCTCGTAGCAGCGACGGTAGGGCGCCCCCGTGCTCGTGCGCGTATATTGTACCGAGCAACGACGCCGCTGGCACCTTGTATCGCCTGCTCGTTTTCGTTTCTCGCGACTGTGATTATTTTGTGTGATTGTATCGTTTGAGTTTTCTCGTATTCAAAAACGTCGGATGAAAATCAACGACGGAGGCGGCGGCGGCGGCAGCGAAAGCTCGTGAAAAGCTCCCCGCGCGGCTGGTAAGTACTAGTAGCAGTAGTAGTAAAGCGGCGAAATCTTGTTATTCAGCCGGGCGCGTATATACGAGGGCTCTCTTTTTACGGACGCGCCGCGTGTGTGCCTCTCTCTCAGTCTCCCTATACAGTTGCACGAGCTTCTCAAACATTCCACGAGATATAATCGTGCGCCCAGGCATGGGGGGGTGGTGGTGCGCGCGTGATCGTAATAATACGTGCGTTCCTGAAACATACAAGTAAGAAAATTGCTGTACACTTGCTTAATACGGGAGAAACCGATCGCCTCCCCCCGCCGCCGCGTCGCGTGCCTATACATGCATAATTCTAATAACATACGTATACACGCAGCGCGCGTTAAAGCTCGAGTTTGTAAACTTGCGCGTAGATAGATGGAGGCAAGTGGGGAGAAAGAGTACGTAGCTGCTGCGCGAGGGGCCAAAAGTGCAAAGTTCACGGCGTGAGAAATTTATAACCGCCTGTGTTGTGTGTTCGAATGATTTTACACGTTGTCCTCCCCCAGCTTCATTGCGAACGACGTTACTCTTTCGTTACGTATCGCGATTTGTAACGTATAAATCGCGAACGTGTCTCTGTAGGCCGGTATAGCTCTCTCTCTCTCTCTCTCGTCGCGTGAGCACCGAGCATCGAGCACCGAGGGCGCTAAAATAATTACCCAAAGGACCGTGGATATTTTAATTACGAGCTTTGCGAGCAGCTTCCCTTTGAGCTTGCAAGCTCTCGCTAGTCTATATAGCTACCACCTAGCTGTGTATACACAGCTTTAATTCTTCCTCTATGTCCATCTTTTATTCGAAATAACTCGCTTTAAACGCTCGGCCGCCCTTTTCTCTCTCTCTCTTTTTTTACACAATCCCTGCTGCAGTTTGGAAAAAAAAAAGTAATAAAGCTCCGTGTGCGTGTACATCCGTACGTGCGTCTCTGTGCATTTTTGATGTTATATATATATACACATACATACACGAGCCACGCGCTCGATGTGATAATAAACGCGCGAGCACGCACACGCGGGACAATTTATATACGAGTGCTATAGACGTGCATGTGTATATGAGTGTACTCTCGGGTGTACGATGATCGTTGCAGACGGCTTGGCGCCCTAATGCCGCTGCCGTGTACACCCCTAGCTACCGTGTGTATATATATATATAGGTATGTAACGCTATAAAACGTCGCAGTCGCGCTTACTGCCGTTTACGCGTGCTGTGGCAGTAGCAGCTACGAGGGTTAAAACTGCCAACGCGATTAAAGCCAGCAGCATCAGCAGCAGCAGCAGCTCACCCGTATGTTTCGGCTGGATAGTATAAGAAAGAGAGAAATACAAGGCAGTCGTCGCGACTGTATACAGATCTTGGAATGTTGCGGAGCTTCGGAGCTTCTACATAGCTCTCACGCTGCGCGCGTATACGTAAATATAATACAGAAACACACAGACGCAGAAGAGAGAGAGAGAGAGAGAGAGAGAGAGAGAGAGAGAGAGAGAGAGAGAGAAAGGCAGCTACACTGCGTAGTATATACGGTCCTGGAACTCGCAAGCTCGGTGCGGCTAAGAGAAGAGGAGAAGAGAGAGAGAGTTAGTCGAGGGAGTTTATTGGAAAGTTTCGCGGGGAGAGAGCGGCAAAAACTTATCCCAGTGCCGAGATTATTTACCTCCCCCCCCGCGCGTATACGCGGAGGTTATCGATAAATGGAATCCGTGCCGCAGAGAGCGCCGATAATTAAAGCTCGAATATAACAGTATATCCTATATATCTATCTCTCTCTCTCTCTCTCTCTCTCTATCCTCGCCCTCTTTTTCTATTCCCTTCTTCTTCTTTCTTTTTTTTTCTCTCGCGCTCGCATCAGCTTATAGATATTTCACGCTTACTCCTCCTCGTCTTTTCATTCACGCGCGAGGGGAATATATATATATCAATAATAATAATGATAATGGTAATGAGGCCCGATTATAACAGCGCCGATACAAAGAATTTTCTGTGTGCGTTGTGCACCGCGTGTATCATTCATCGCAAGCTCGCGTGTTCTCGCTCTATCCGAGAGAAATAAATACAAAAAAAAAACCGCCTACTTATATTCTTCTTCTTCTTCTTCTTTTTCCTCTATATGCTCTCTTTTCTATTCTACACGTGTATGTATATACACGTAAAACGGAAACAATGGAGGGATGAATGTGCTACGAGTATGTACGTGTGCATTGCGACGCGGCGCGCGTATGCAAAGCGAGAGAGGAAAAAAAAATTTTTTTTTCCCCATACATTATCGCGTACGTGAAAAGGAGCAAATTATGCGGAGTAGGCTCTCTCTCTCGCTCTCTGGCGTGCTACTATACATACAACTGCACACTGTTTTTTCGGCGTGTCTCTCTCTCTATATATATAGATATGTTATACGGTTGGTTGGTACGTTAAATAACGAATGTGCGCGTCGTTAGCCCTCTATGCAGAAAGGATTTGCATAAATCAATTATATAATTTGTGCTTTTGGCGGCCCGACCGGCCGATCGGCAATCGTGCGAATTTACGTATAGTAAACACAGAATCAACGACGACGACGACGACGACGAAAATCGATTTCTCATAATACAGCTCGTGTCTGTGTCTGTGTGTGCGTCTGTGTGTTCGTAATTCGTCGCGAGTAATAATTTGAATAATTCAACTCCACTGTATGTATGCGATGGATGTAGCATTGCTGAGAATATATATATAACGCGAGTCGTTAATTAAGCATCGTTAACTTTTCCGCGCGCTGCACAGCCGTATTAATAATAATCCTCGCGCCCGCGACTACAACGACGACGAGTCAGACAAACGTTGTGATTTTTTTTTTCTCTATTTTTCTTTTTTGGTAGTACGCGGATATAATATCGATGTAGAGGCAGCACAGCCACCCCGTCTCGTGTGTTTTTCTTTCTCGCTTCGTTTCTCGCTCACTCGTACTACAGTCGCTCTCATAATATTATAAGTCATTTGCTCGCGCATATAGCTGCTAAATCCAAATAAAATAAAAAATGACCGAAATTCGCGCGCGCAGTCGCACGTACAACGAATTAAAAACGCGTCACGCGCGGATTTATCCTTTTTATTTTGTCGCTCGCAGCAGCAGCTCTCGCGCGCGTATTATATCGCATACACGTTTCCTCGCTTATACGCGACTCTTCAAAGGCGAAAAAACTGCTGCTATACACGTTTTCTAGCGTATATGTGTGCCAATGATTAAAGTCTTTTTCTCGCGCACGCGATACATTTCAATCAAACGTGTACGTATCAAGCTCTGCAGCAGTGGGAATGCAACTGCACGAACAACAACAAAAGAGAGAGAGAGAGAGAGAGGGAGAAAAGAAATAAAAAGAAAAAGTGTCAACGAACTCTTGGGGAGGCGCGCGCGCCGCGCAGCGCAGCACCCGCATAGACCCACACACACACAAATAAACGTACATGCACAAAAGGATTTATCGAATTTTACAAGACTCGACTCGTACGGTATATAGATAAAGAACTCGTCTAATTGCGGTGAAAAAGAAAACGTTATTTTCCTTTTTCTTCGACGTACACATACTCCACTCAGACTGATCGATCAACCATAATAGAGTAGAAAAGAGAGAGCTTGCAAGCTCGATAGTGCGCCAGACATGTACACACAAACACGCGTACAAAAGGCGAACGACGACGCGCTAATGCTTTTAAGGGCCCCTATAGAGGAAGAGAGAGAGAGAGAGAGAGGATGTTATACCGCGCGCGTCGCGCGTCTATTATATGTAAAAGGTCGAACGCGTTTGTATGTTGAGGGAAGAGGGCAATGTTTGTGTCGAATGTCTTTATTTTTGATTGTTGATGTGCTTTTAGAGCCGCGCCGCTGCTGCGACGAGTTGAATTACGATTGATTTTCTTTTCACACACAGATACACTCGCGCTCTCGTACACGTTTGTTGCCCGTTTTTCCTCGCCGTTGTCGTTATTTTTCTCTTTTTTGTCGGTGGCTTCCGCGCTCTGTATATCCATTTTTGCCCTTATTTTTGCCGTTGTTTTTTTCGTTTGTTGTTTACGCGTCAGCTCGTTCGACCTCGTTCGCGCGTTTTAAAATACGCGAAAACGTGCCGTCGCATATCCCATCGCGGCAACAGCTCGTGTATTAAAGTTACTTCGTAATGAACATAACACAGGACACGAACATTCGGTTCGATATATAATATAACGAATTCGAATAATGCATACATTGTAAGAAAACACAAAAGTCGACGCCCAGAGAGAAAGAGAGAGATAAATACTAGTGTTTGTGCCATACTGGACACACAGCAGCAGCAGCAGCAACAGAAAAGCTGCAGTTGGGCGCAAAACTTTTTCTTCAACTTTCTCGGCATACACACACATCTCTCTCTCTCCCCCTTTTTTTTTACTACAAACACGCGGAAGTTTTCCATGCTGGTTTCGCGATAAAAGCTGTATACGTATGTGTCGCAAGCTCTGCATCAGCAGCTATAATAATAATAATAATAATAATATGCACGACGATATAATAGAGCTGCAAATTCGCTAAAGCTGTCGTTCTCTCTCGCTCTTTTAGCTTACGAGTAAATCGTAAAAGTGATCGGGCGCAGACACGCACGTAGATACACACACACACGAGCGCTGCTTATAACGTGATATATATATACGCAAACGATACCCTATCAATTCCATTTAGAGCAGCGCGCGCGGCTTTTACGTATACGCTTATATGCATGCGCGCAGGTACATCGCGCCATAGGCGCACACACGCTGTAATATAGTTACGGCGCTGTACTGGATCAGAATATAATGTGGTGTATGTATACACACACACATCGGCGCGAATGTTTATACGTGCACTTAGAGCCGAGGCTTACTACTATGTGCGCGCCGTTATATGCACCTTGATCTCGCTCGCTCGGAAGCTCGCTCAGCGGGAGGAAATAAAAATAAATAAAAAAAAGAGAGGAGGAGGAGGAAGAAGAAGAAGAAGAGGTAGCAATTTGTGTAAATATATGGTTACGACCTAGCCAGCGATGTGTATAAGAGCCTTTCGAGATAGAGAGAGAGAGAGAGAGAAAAGCCCATGTACTATAATGCATGCAGCTCGGCGCGAGGTCAAAAACGCGCGCGACCACTATATACGTTATTATTATAAACGATTGAATTCCCATTCAAAATCTATACTCGCTCGACGACTTACGTTTCGCGTACTTAGGTATACATATAGCGTATATATAGAGTGTACCGTATGTATACGGAACGCGATCGACGCGAATTTTCTTCCTCCTCGTTTTTTTTCCCTTCCTCTACTCTCGCTCTCTCTCTCTTTCGGCAGGATGGGCGGACACAATGGGGCAAAAGAGAGAGAGAGAGAGAGAGAGAAAGAGAGAGAATGGATGGATGGATGCTCCCGGTGCAAGAGTCACGTAGCCTATACACTGTGCATCAACTAGACAACTAGTAGACTAACTACTATACATCAGCCTCGAGCAGCACCGGTACTGTGTGTTTGTGTGTGTGCCGTGTGTACGTGTGTTTGCGTGGCTTCTTCTTTTTGCCCTCCCTCTTTTTATTTTATATCCTTTTCTCCGAGGCTACTACCCTCGCCGCGCGTTACAAGAGACTTGGCCCATCGCTCTATATATATATATACTATACATCCATTCGCTTTTTATGTAACTAGAAAAAGATGAGCTTGCGAAAGAGCCGCTAGCTGCTGCTGCTGCTGCAAAGTTGCAGTACGGGATAAAAAAAATATGTGTGTGCCGCTGCTGCTGCTCGCTCGAGCGCGAGGGTCGTCGATCGATCTTTACCTCCTCTGCGTGTGTATATATACACGATGAAAAGCGGCATACGTCCCGCGTACATCAACTGGAAGGAAAATTCGCAATATCTATCATTATTATCGAATATATAACGCGTGATAAAATTTATATATATCCGTACATCGTCGTTAATTAAATTTAATCATCGTTACCATACGCAACGGCTTATTTTATATATATATATAAGATTTAATATTGCAAGTAGTGAGAGCTTACGCTTGCGTCAGACACGAGGCCTGCCACTGCTGCCGCCGCCGCTGCAGTAGTAGTAGTAATACACGTGTGTACGCGCACGGGAGGACGTCGTATCTAGGCTATATAATATCCCCGGCGTAATCTCTCGGCCATTATTACAGTAATATTTCCATTTTCTACGTATGCAAATGTCGGTGCCGCGGGAGGGGCAGGATACACGTAGTACATGCAAGATCCGAGAGGCTTGATATCCTTGTTATATATAGCTGCAGCTTCCGAGCGAGCGACAGGGACGGAGGGGGAGCGAGGGCTAGTATATATATAATAACGCCACGTGAAATCCTCGTTGCGTATAACGCACAAGTCTAGGCGATGCTCGTATGCATATCGCGTATTATATATATATGCCTTGGCTCCTGGTGCATATTTTATAAATCGGCTTCTGTATATGGGGCGAATCACGATAGATGCCCCAGCGGTGTGCGCGAGTGCGCAAAACAGCCAAATCACGCAGTTTTTGACTCGCTGTACGGACTTCATATGCTATCTAGAAAAAAACCCGAGTAAGTGATTTCGATGTGTTTTTTCTCAGCTTTCCAGTGGTGAGGTCAAAAATGCAAAAATCAGCCTCCATAACCTCAAAAAATGGACTTGAACATAAAACACGCTGTCTTCTTTTTCCGCCAGGTTAGAGTTTTTTTGAGGGTCTAGATCGAAAGATCTCGCGATTTTACATAAGAAATGACTCTAAAAAAAGGGACTTTTTCGATTTTCTCGAGCAGTGAAGGAGGAAAGAGCGCGCGGGTCGGCCGTTTTAACACCGCCGCGGCCTGTTTTTTCGTTACGCTTTACGTTTCTCTTATTTATCACGCGTTGGGCTTTCACACATAAAAAAAACAAATACATGTTTTTTGTATATTTTTTTCCATCTTTTCATGGTGCAATTAGTTTTTGGAAAATTTGCTTTTTTGAGCAGATAAAATTAACTGTTTTGATTAATAGTTTCATTATTTTCGTTTTATTCGCGAAACGAAGCAACTTTTCCAAAAACTAATTGCACCATTGAAAAGATGAAGAAAAAATACACAAAAAACATGTATTTGTTTATTTTTATGGCGAAAGCCTGACGCGTGATAAATAAAGAAACGTAAAGTGTAGCTAAAAAACAGGCCGCGGCGGTGTAAAACGGCCGACCGCGCGCTCTTTCCCTCTTCGCCGCTCGAGAAAATCGAAAAAGTCCCTTTTTTTTAGAGTCATTTCGTATGTAAAATCGCGAGATCTTTCGATCTAGACCCAAAAAAACTCTAAACCTGGCGGAAAAAAATATACGCGTGTTTATGTTCAAGTCCATTTTTTGAGGTTATGGAGGCTGATTTTTGCATTTTTGACCTCACCACTGGAAAGCTGAGGAAAAAACACATCGAAATCACTTACTCGGGTTTTTTCTAGATAGCATATGAAGTCCGTACAGCGAGTCAAAACTGCGTGATTGGCTGTTTTGCGCACTCGCGCACACCGCTGGGGCATCTATCGTGATTCGCCCCATATATATACGAATATGGAAATGTTAAGACTCAGCTCGTAATAGAATTATTATTTATATTATATATATATATATCTGTTTCAGGGAGGAGAGAGATATTGCTTCGCGGATCGTGTGTATCATGAATAAATACACGAGGCTGGAAACAATGTGAGAATAGAGAAAGGCAAAAAGGCGGAGGAGAATATGGAGCCGCTTGCGACGCAACCGGCGCGCGGCTTTGTTCGCGCACTGCCGCCATGATACGCGCAATAAGCAATATAGCAACAACAACGAGGCCGCACCGCGCCAAAATATAGTCCAGAGAGGAACAAACGAACGAGGACCAAATACATAATACGACGACGAAAAGAAGCGCGCAATTTTAGAGCGATACATTAAAACGAAAGAAAGAAAGAAAGCAAAATGTTCGGCACGAAGATACGCAGCTGGATGGAGGCGCAGCTGGCTCGCTCGCGCTCCAAGCGCAACAACAAGGAGCAGCAGCAGCAGCAGCAGCAGCAGCAGCGCAACAAGAATAATTCATCGCCGCCGCCGCTGCCCATAATCGCCCAGCGTCACAGCTTGCTGTATCGACACGCCACCTCGCCGTACTACGAGACGACGGTGGCGACGTTCTTCGACTCGCAGCCGCCGGACGATTTCGACGAGGTACGTGTATAAAGCGATGATTGTTTTTTTTTTTTTCTTTTTAGAGAGAGATACCTCACAAGTTTGGATGCGTTACATCGCGTGTAGAAATCGTACGAGTCGCAAAATCTGCTTTTAATTAATGCATTATCGTATACAACATCGTCCGATAAAGAGACGACGATAACGATAAGCTCCTCTATACCTGTCGCGCGCTTGTTACGCATTCATCTACTCTCGCTACTATAGTGCTATACATAATTGCCCTTATACTACCCCAGCTGCTGCTGCTGCCGCCGCTGCTTCACTTCGGAAAAATCGATAAATTATATATAACGGCACTCTCTCGAATTGTTATTCGACTAACGTAAATTGAGCCTCGCGCGCTCCTAGAAAAAGTTTTTGTCGCTTGTGTGTGTGTGTGTGTGTGTACGTGACCGGCTGCCGCCAGCGCACGCCGACGCTCGACAGAGAGCAAAAAAGAAGAAGGGGAAGGAAAGAAAGAAACGAGAGATATGAAAATATGACTCGAGTGACCCACAAAAGTGTCTTGTCTATGCAGTTTTTCCGCGTCTGTTTCTCTCGGCGGCAGCATTGCTCATTATATACGCGGACACGATTCCTAGCTATCTGCTGGGGGTACTATTAATATACGAAAGAGGCTAACGAAAGGGAGATGAAGAAAATATAGACAGATGATAGTATTTTCTTTTTTTTTTATTCTCTTCGTCTACTACATATAACCATGCCGAACGAGCGAATTTTTCTATCTATCTCTACTTCTTTTTTAATTCCTCATTTCATCTCGCGAACGTAGGCAAAAAAAGAAAATTGATTAAATATCGAATATTCATGGAAACGATCGCGACATAGAAAATGATTCGATTATTTCTCTCTCCGTACTCGTCGAGCGATTCTTCTTCTTATAATTCACATCCTCTATCTACCTCTATCTCTCTCTCTACTTGACACTCGTGGACGAGCTTGTACCGGAGTTTTAATTTCTCCATTAAATACGCATTTATAGATCTCTCTCTCTTTCTCTCTGTTCGCGAGAAGATGGAAAAGTTTTTTTTTTTATTCAAAGCTCGAGGCGCGTATATACATCCCGAAAAGTTAAATAAGATCGCTTGAAAATGGGAGAAAGAATAAAAAAAGAGAAAAAGATAGACAGAAAGGAAAAAAGCTCGCGCAGCAGCAGAAGCGGCACACAGCAGCCTGATAGGTAGAGCGAGAGAGAGAGAGAGAGAGAGAAGTGACTTATACGCGAAGGTTTGTAAGAAGCAAAAGAGAGGAAGAGAGAGAGAGAGAGAGAGAGAAAAAATAAAGTGGAAGCGAGAGTTCGCGCGCGCAAAGCTTCTTTTCCTTTTCCCGTATGAATCAGCGCTCGCTGTCGTGTGACAGGGCAGCTCGCGCTGAGCGCGGAATAGCGTAGTACGGTTGGAAAATAAAAAAGAAGAAGAAGAAGCGGGAGAAATTTATGACGTATTTGTGAAAATCTCCGAGGCTCGTTCTGTTTTACTTTTTTTTTCTCTCTCTCTCTTCTTCTTTTTGCGAAACATATGTTCAACCGTTCAATGGTTCAGACAACCACACACACACACACAGTCAGCACGTGCTACACGATATATCACACGTCGCAAAACAATAAGTTTATATATATGTACCTTTACACTGTGACTGTGCGCGGTGTCGAGCGAGAGGGGCGGGGCGACATCGTTTCCTTAAGCCCGAAGCGTCGTCGTCGACTCTCAAAGACTTTGAAACCCTCTCGTGGGAGATGTTTGTATAATATTCGCCGCACACGGCACCCTGTGTGTGTGTGTGTGTATATATCATTATATATAGGACATGGCTCGTGGCGAAAAAAAAAAAATAAGAATTTCGTAATTTACTTGGCTTCGAGGTAGTATTATATATACGCTACTTTCGAGTACTCGAGAGGATTACGTTGATACACACGGACGATATGCAAAAATTCGACTTCTCTCGGGGCGCTGCGAGTATATATACATACGTAGTTCATGATTTACGCTCGGCTACTTTAGAGGCGCTCACGATACAAAATTATACTTTCAGATCCGGCCGGCACTTCCGATCTCGCCGTCGAGCTTCAAGCCGCGAGTGCCGCCCGGTCGCAAGGACTCCGGGGCGACGTCGGCCACCATGTCCAACGCGACCAGCAATTCCACCTCTACCACTGCTACCAGTGGAGTAGGAGGATCTCAGCAGCAGCAGCAGCAAGTCCAGAATAAATTGCAGAGCGCCGTTAATCTGTCGTCGCCCGAGAGCGCCTACAGCACGGGCTACTCCACGGACGGCACGTCGCCCTGCGCGACTTACGCGCCGGAGCAGTACATCGGTATCAGACAGCAGCAGCAGCAGCAGCAACAGAAACAGCAGCAACATTCGGTGACTACTACTACTACCACCACCGCTGCTGCTGTCGTTCCTGTCAATGTTCCTTGTACCGCTGCCGCCGCCGTCGTTGCTGCTGCTCCGGTCAAAGGACGAAGGAGCGAGCGGGTGAGTTGATTGATCAAAGCTCCGCAATATTACGATGTTATAATATATAACATGCAATTTACTTGAGTGCGCGCGCGCGCGACAAGCAAGTCTATAGCAAGCAGCAAGCGAAGACGTCGCCGTATCATGTACACATATACTGCACCCAGGCAATATACATATACATACATATACATATAACGCGACATCAAACGAAAATTAGCCTCGTGTGCCGCCCGCAAGCTGGTGCCGAGCTTGCGCTCGAGTTATATACACTATATATTAATATACACGACGAACTCACTACTACTACTACTACTACACGAGCTCGCGTATTATTTATGCACGTGCTGGTGGTGGTGGTGAATGCTCTTTGAGGGCTCGTTAACGTGTAAACGCGCTGCCTGCCCCACCCCGTATATATATATACTAATATCATAATCGAAATTCTCGGTGTTAAACGCCCTGCACCGCCCCATCGTGTGCGGCATGTATGCGTGTATCGACCTTCTTTTTCTACATATAATATACGAAAATCGAGCAACCGCTAGCCGATTTGAAAGAGAAAAAAAGAAAGAGGCAAATAATGTAAGCGCTAGTATATCGCGTGTGTATTGCACTGCGGATGCGCGCCCGAACAATTGAATAGGGTCAAACTCCGCAAGCTGTCGTATAATATATATATATATATATATGTACACGTAGCTACGTCATTTCTCGGTGCATTATCAGTCTCATGTACTACTCCGTATACGTACATATATATATACAGATACACGTGTATTTTCTCCATTGTGCTCGCTTCGATCTGCGCGAACTCGCTCGTGCAACAACCTGCATTGTACACGATGTACGTACTATACGCTTGCTGCTGTCTCGTATAATAACCGGCCGAGACGAACTTAAATTAAAAGGACGCACGTGCGCGACGATATTATCTTCAACAGTACGAGACGGGCAACGGCAACGGCAACAACAACACCGGCACGTATACTCAGCATCCTCATAATCGGGCGGCGTTATCGTCCGCGCGTCGCTACTCGCCGCCCGAGCCGCATCCCTGGCGCAAACCCGAGCCGCCGAGTCGCGTGCTCAGCTGCTCGGCCACGAGCTCGCCCAAGATCCATCATCGGCATTGCGATCTGCGCCAGGCCGCCGACGCTGCCGCCGGCAGCCTCGACGACTCTCGCAACGCCACAGGCGCAGGGCCGCCCGCGACCTTCTGCATCGGTCCGCGCGCCTATCCCGGCGATTATCCGGCGCAGTTGTTCTCGCCGCGCACGACTCGCCAACGCGCGGCTGCGGCGGCGTCGCCGCTCGTCGCGCCAATTACGTCGACTCAGGTATTTATATACATACGTATTTTTATACGAAACTTCATTATCGTTATTATTGCACGATACGTATTATGTGGGTCATGTAAAATTTTGCGCTCGCGAGAAGAAGAATTTATTCTGGAATTCTCCGCGGTAATTTTTTTTCATATCTGGCGCGCGCGCGCGCGCGTGACAAGCATTCTTTTGTATTTATTTACTTTTATTTTATTTTATTTTTTTCGTCATTTCGATTCGTGCGCCCTGCCTTGTAAAAAAAAGTATACTCTAAAGTAAAGCCAAAGGCGCATTACATTGCACCGTGTGCCTAATTGAATTCCAATGAAGCGCTGTGTATATAAATATTTTACGTGCTTTGGCGCGCGCTCTGCGAATCTAGGTAATGCCGATAAAGTCGCCAAGGCAGAGATCGCGACCAAGGACGAGTCCCTGGCAGCAGCAGCAGCAGCAGCAGCAGACACAGCCACAGCCGCAATCACAATTGCAACCCGTTACCGGACGAGCTTGGACGAGACAACAGCAGCAAAATTACTACCCAACGGGTATGGATCATTGCTACAATAGACAAGAAAGCCTGAGCGTCGGACGTAGCCCGTGAGTCTTGTCTCGCTTGAATAAATACAAATAAACTTGAGGGAGAGAGAGAGAGAAAAGCCGATTAACATATACCTATATACGACTCTCTCTCTGTGTATGCGTATGCAAATGCCGATGCAGGGTGAATCGAGCCAGCGGCAACAACGATTGGCGACGTACGAACCACAACAACAATAACAACGGCGGCAACAATAATCATCATCAACGCCATCGACGTCGCTCCAGTTGCAACAGCAGCAACAGTCCGAGCTGCAGCAGCAGTCGCAGTTGCAGCCTCAGCAGCAACAGCAGCAATAGCAGTAGCAGTAGCAGCAGTAGCAGCAGCAGCAGTAGCGGCAGCGGCAGCAGCACCGATGGCAGCAGCAGCAGCGGCAACGAATCGAGCGACGAGGTCAACGACGATCTCGCGAGAAACGACGATCGGTGCGGCGTTACCAGCGAGGACAGCGAGCACAGCACCACGGAAGACGTCACGCTCAACGAGGTAAGGCTTTATTTTTTTTCTTTTTTTTCTACGAATGCCCAGAGAGAAAGTTTTAACGTACCCGCCGGCACACAGTTGATGGGCAAATACGACGAGAACTACCTGTACGAGAAGGAGACCGACCTCGTGTCCTCATCGGCGGGCAGCCTCGATCGGCGAACGACGAACGGCTGCGTCGGCGGCGGCCGCAACAGCTCGACCTTCAACGTGTCCTCGGCCGCCACCACCTCGAGCCTGAGCAGTCTCGAGTATCAGCTGGAGGATTACGATAAGGAGCCAACGACGCAACCGAGCAGTCGCTGCTCGTCGTCGCGCAACAACTACATCAACATCAACACCAACAACAACAACAACAACGATCACAGGCTGTCCTCGTCGAATCGGAGCAGCAACGGCGGCGCCGGTAGCAATAATAATAGTCGTCATCGTCGTCGTCGTCGTGGTCAGTCGCGGCAGCAACAACGTCGTAATCGTGGCTACTCTGGCCAGCGTACAACGACGACGACGACGAAACAGCATCAGCAGCAGCAGCAACGCAGCAGGAGACGATTTCGGCGCACCAGCAACAGCAGCAACATAGCCTACACGTCCGACGACGAGAACAACATCGTCGAGCGCGAGAAGCGCGAGGAGGTGGAGTTGCTGCAAGAAGTCATAAACAGAAGGTATTTCACGTAACAAAAATAGCTTTAATTGTCGTTTTCTTTTGTCTTCGCAATTTGTACAGATAGGTGGTATAAAGTATCTAAAAAAAAAATTTTACGTTCAACAAAACTTAATTAGTAATTAATAACGATATTCAATGACTCTTTATCACTTTGACCGGCCAACTGAGACACAACCTGTCCTTGTGCTTCTTCATGAAGCCCTGGGTCCAGTACGAGCTCGCCATGTCGAGCATGTCCCAAGCGCCCGGATAGCGCGTCCCCGGCGTCTTCTTCGCGTAAGCGTAGATCTCCTTGCGGTATCGCTTCCTGGTCAGGCCGCCCTCGGCGCGTGCCATCTTGTTCAGTTGCGTCACGAGGTCGCGCTCCTGCTCGTCGCTCCAGATCCTGTGCAGCTCGTAATTCGTATCGGCTTTGCTGCTGCTACTGCTGCAGCACGACGACGACGACGACGAGTTACTCTGCTGCTGCTGCTGCTGTTGCTCGGTGAGGCGCTTGTGATGCTGCAGCGTAGCGGGCGCTATGTTGAACAGATCCGAGCCCTCCTTGACGCTCCAGTCGCCGGCCACGATGCCGTCCAGGGCCTTGTGGAGATTCGCCACGTCGTACACGTACTTGCCGGGCTTGAGCTTTTTGCCCTTGTAACGGTGGGCCTGCTCGTCGTCGTCGCCGTCCGCCTCGAACTCGCGAGGATCCAGCGTCGTGGCGAAGTCCGCGCGATGCCTCGCGTAGAACTGCCTCATCCACGTGGTGTCGAAGGCGCGCCAGGCGTCGTAGACGCGGCTGTACTTGCGTATCTGCTTGGTCGCGTACTCGTAGGTCAGCTTTTTCGCTTGCTTGAGCGTGAGCGGAGTGAGCTCGGGTTCTCGGCAGGAGGCCGACTTGATATAATCAACCAGCTGCGACTCTTCCTCGTCGGTGAAGATTTTTTTCGAGACTGGCTCGGGACTGGAGGCAGCGTCGCTCGAGATATTAATAATTTCTACATCGTTATGGTTGAGCTCGACCACGTAATTGGCGTTGATCTCCTGTTTTTTGGCTTGGTGCTCGTTCGTAATTTCCACATAATTATCGTTAACACTGTCTTCGAGTAAATGATCTTCGGTAACGTCGACGCAGTCGTCACTGTACTCCGAGCATTCATCCTCAACGATATCGCAATTATTATCGTTAACGTCGCCTACCGGCTCGAAAGTCTCGTAAACCATGTCGGGAAAGTGATAAAAAGTTCGTACCATTTTCACGTTCTCCACTTCGTCCGTCGCTTCTTCTTCGCGATCGTATCGGACTATTTCCTCCTCTTCGTCGAGCGTCCTCTCCTCTTCTTTGGTGTCGCATTCTTTTTCCTCTGCCTCTGGTTCCTCGTCCATCGCATCGACAATTTCCTCGTCGTCGCTGGCTTTACTCGGCGCGACGACGACCTCCTCGATCGCGACACCTTTTTCCTCGTTGTATTGACAATCGAACGGAAATGATTCCGAGGCATCGTCCTCGTTCAACAAGTAACTGTCGTTTATGCCGTCGACGTATTCGTTGCCGACGGAGCAGCTCTCGGAATCTTCCTCGACGCCGTCGAGCGCATCCTCTTCCACACCTTCCGCGTTACTCTTCGAAGTCAGGGAACCAATTTTCAACGCCTTCTCGTCCAGCTTCAACTCTTGGCCGTGCTTAACGATGAAACCCAGCATCCAGCTGGTCGACGCGATCTCTCGCTCGTCCCAGCCCTTGGGATACTTCATGCCCTGGCCGCGCACGAACTCGTAGACCAGGCTTCGGGCGCGCTTTCTGCCGAGGCGGCGGCCCTCCGCGTCGGGCGCAGCGATTCACGTGCTCGACGATGGCCGACTCGTCGCGACTGGCGAAGCCGCGTCTGCGTCCGATCGCCTGGCTGAGGTACGCCTCGGCCGAGCCACCCGCGCCACGATAGATGCGCAGGTGCAGGTGGAGCGTGGTGAGCGCGACGTCGTAGAGGCGCGAGGCCTCGCGCAGGTTCAGCCTCTTGCTCGTCACGTCCTCGATGGCCTGCAGCACGACGCTCTTGTCCACCTCCTTTTTCCGTCTGCCTACGCGCCTCTTCTTCTCCGGCGGCTCTTTTTCTTCTTCGTCCTCTTCTTCTGCGTCCGCGTTCTCGTCCTTCTCCTCCTCTTCGTCCTCCTCGTGTATCACGACGACGTCCTCGAACGGATCGAAGCCCTCGAGATCCTCGTCCTCGTCGAAGGACGAGTCGCCTTCTTTGTCGCGCGCCGCCAGCAGCTCTTCCGGCTTGATCGTCAGCTTCTGGCGATTCTTGACGGTGAAGCTGCGCAGCCAGGTGAGACCGGCCTGCTGGGCCTCGTCCCAGCTCGCCGGGTACTTCAGTCCCTTCGCGACGGCGTACTGATAGGCGATCCGGCGCATCCGCGCGCGGCCTATGCCGTTCTCCATGGCCGAGCGCGCGTTCATGTAGTGCACCAGCTGCCTCTCCTCCCTCTCGGTGAAGATCGGCGGCCTCGAGCGCCGCCGCCTCTTGTCGTCCGCCATCGTCGTCGTTCAATCTAAAAAAAAAAAAAAAAAACAATAATAACATTTATCAATCGTGGACCGTTATCAATGATTCTCAACTGATTGACTTACAGGCTGAAGAGGACCACGAGCGAGGCGACGGCCAAGACGAATCGCGCATTGCTCGAGCGTCTCTTGATGCGCAACGCAGCGGCCTTACCCCTGATCAACGGAGGACCGGGAGTGGCTCGTTGTTACGAGGGTAGACGCGCCTGGTCGGCCAATCCCAGCCGAAGCGTCGGTGGCACGCCGATTTGCCTGCGAAGACGCGTCGGCACGACGACGAGGCAACACCAGCAGCAGCAACAGCAACAGTTACAGCAGCAGCATCAGCAGGAGCAACGTAAGGCAGTGGAATTGCCGCAGCGTCAGGTCTATTCGCCACCAGCGACGAGGTCGGCGTCGATTTTCGATCGCAATTACCAGGTGTATCCGGCTGTAAGTAAAAATTTTAAGACAATTGTAAGAAAAATCTTATCAATGAAATTATTATTATTATTCAATTGCATAAAATGAAGAAAAAAAAAGTCAAAAAGTAAATGGCCCATGGGGGGATCGAACCCACGACCTTCGCGTTATTAGCACGACGCTCTAACCAACTGAGCTAATGGGCCAGTTGTTAGACGAGGGAAATAGAGCAGTCCGTAATCTGAAAAATCTGGGTTTATCGTACGTCGAGCGATAACGTCGAAAATTATCTCAAAAATCACGATGATAGTCGTACCAAAAAGAATCTCGATACCCTTGAACTTTGATTACGCAAGATACATACTGGCGTCGATAAAGCAGATCTCGTGTGACGCGCGACATTCGAAATTTCGCAGAGCGGACCGAGCTCGCTGGGCGCCATGACCACGATGTCCGCCTCGGAGCTGGCGCTGATCGAGGCGGACCGCGAGGCCGACCTCAAGTACGCACAGCTGATCATGGAGGCCGAGCGCATGCTCGTCAGCGCCCAGCGTCACTTCGTCGAGGACGACGACACGACGACGACGACGGCCTGCAGCAGCCGGGCAAGCTGCTGCAACACCGACAACAGCGGCACGACGGTCACGGCCAATAGCAACGGCGGCGGCGGCGGCGGCGGCAACGCGAGACAAAATAATAATAATGCGCCGCCGAATCCACCGCCGAGAAACAAGAGGGTCGAGTCGATCAAGAACGCCGAGCTCAACATCGAGCTGGCCCTGTCGAGGAGCCGAAACTCCCAGCCGGAGTTGGCCAGCGGCAGTATCAAGGATCTGCTGGTCGATCATAATCATCATAATCATAATTATTCCAGCAGCCCCAAGAGATTGCTGCAGCAGGTATGTACAGAGATCTTTTGACAATTTCGAGAAAAAAATTGTAGGGAGTAACCCGTATAGGAAAAGTTACAAATTTTATATCAAAAGTGTGACATTTCTGACTTTTCATAAAATTTACTATAAATTGTTTCAATATTTATTAGTATTATAGCAAAAAATTACCAGAAACATATAAGAAAAATTACGATAAAAATAGTGATTTTGTCATAAGACAGAAATTTCACACTTTTACTATAAAATGCAGTCATTTTTCCTACAGCATTTAGCAATTTTTCTCCTTGTGGAAATGTAAATTTTCTGTTTTCGCATAAGCAGCAACAGAAGAAAATGATCGAGCAGGCAGCAGTGGCCACGAAAACGACACAGATTACCGATCATCGTCGTTTCAACGATACCGAGTAAGTAACTCAAAAAAAATTATGAAAGTACAATCGAAACTATTGTCGTGTTTATTATTTACAGATCTACACATCGTCATCAGCAGTACTCGTGTCCGCAGAGCGAGCCGCTCAAGCGCAAAGTTTACAACAGCAACAACGGCATAAACGAGGGTCAGCCGTCGTCGTTGACGCAATCGCCCTCGAACTGCCTGCAGACCCCGAGCTGGCTGAGGAGCTCCGACGGCGATTGCGCCGATTTGCAGTCGGGTGGCGCGACCACTCAGCAGTACTCGCAGCTGCAGCGCAAGCAGATGCTGATCGAGACGCTGCGCAGCCTCAAGCGGAGCCTCGAGGACCAATCGGCCGCTCTCAAGCAGAGCTGCTTGCGACCAATTTAATAAAGAGATACGAGACGCAATTTTTCCTCGACGTTGTCTGTGCATGGGTACGAGAGCCACGCGCGTTACACGATTATTTTCTCTATCGTATAAAAGATAAAAGGGCTGCCTTTGATAACTAAAAAATAGGATCGAATAATTTTTCTATGAAAAAAAAAAAAAGAAATAATAATAATGATAATAAGAAAAACGACTCGAATTTGAATACCGATTACGATATAAGATTGTTGAATTTTTTCTTCTCTGCGAGGTTTAACGGGAGATTGAGAGAAAGAGAGCGAATGAAATAATGCGAGTGTGTACTGGAATCGATCGATGCTATTTTCTAAACGAGCAGTTTTAGCGCGCGCACTTGATCGAACAAAAATAAAAGAAATATTGGTGCTTATATATAAACACACTCGTACATTTATAGACAAAAAAAAACTATAGGGAGTTTAGCTAGTATTCCATGATTAATACCGAATAGATTATAGAAATTCTCCATGATTAATCTTCTAGTCAAGTATAAACCAAATGGTAGAGTAGAGAAAGTTAGCGAACGAATAGTTCACAATTGGTTGGCGAATGTAGTTGGAAATTTAGAAAAAAAAGTACTATCTGCTAGGTCGAGATTAGTTAGAATCTTTGTGTATGGAAGAAAAAAAATCCAATGTATATCTTACGTACCCAATTCTTTTTATACATATTTAAAGAAGGAAAAAAAAAACATTTATTAGTCACGATAAACTAACTAAAAAAGTTGTTGAATCAAGTGCGTGGATGATTGCGAGAACAGATTCGCTATGACATCAGAATCGAACCTTCTCTCTATTAGACGTAAGAATTTACTGATAAGGAATCCAACCTATTCCATCCAAATATTACAATTAAGGAAAATTTATGTTTACTTGATTTTAGGTAATTAGAAAGACGCTGAGTTGTCTCTAATTTGCATTAAATTTCAGTGCAATATTATCATTAATTCTTGTAAGCAATAATGCTTGGAAAAATGACATGTACTCGTTCGACTTCCAAGAAGAACTTTTGTGATGAAATTTCTTAATCTAAGTCACTGTTTAAAAAAGCACTCTGACTTGTTTTATTGCATATCATGTTGAATAAGCATTGTAGCATAATAATTATAGCGAATAGTTAAATTGAAATACTATTATTTAGAATTTGTAATTAAACATTGACTTGAAAAATACATATCGTGAATATTTCTATGTTATATAGTTTATAAAATATCCACCGTCTCCTTGAAAGTAATCTTTGTTACTTTGATAATTTTCTCTTTGTTACAATTTTTAACAGGAATTGTAATTTTCTCACGAACAATAGGTGCAAGATTCTTGCGTATTAAAATTGGATATTACTATTAGTCAAATTAATGTTCATATCGATTCCAGTACAGACTCATAAGTATTTACAACTTCAAGTGAATAAATCCAAAATTGTTTGCGAGTTTGGCAATACAAAAAATGTTCATAAAAACTACAAGTGCACTACGCGACTCAGTACTGTGCAATAAATCATCTTAAACAAATAAATAGAATGATCTGTATACAACTTGTAATACAGCATTTTAATATTATATCTTAACTGAAATAAAATGTTGTACAATAAAACTAAAGCGCGTTGAAATTGATTTTATACCTCTGCTTCCAATTGATGATCAATTCTCAAAGAAAAATCAAGCAAACTCAACTGAACTCATCGTACAGATGGAAAAATATAATATTGATTCGCATGCGAGTGTTTGGACTAGAATAACATCAATGAAAACCAGAAATTTCGAATTAAAATATTATATTTATCCAATCTTCGAGTAACAATATCAAATATACAAAAAGTGTCTATCCGCAGCACCGCACAGCACTACTTCACTCTCTCGAACTTGTGCTCGATCTCGTAAACCCCAACAGGCTGGTTAATCTTATCACAGTAATCCGCCCACTCGCCCTCGCTCAAGTCGACCTCGTTGAAGGTCTTGCCGCCGTCAATCGCCTTGGCCACCCAGCCCTCGCGGGCCGAGAACTCTTTGGGCTCGAGGCCGCGACAGTCGAACACGGCGACCTGCCTGAACTCGCCGCAGCTCTCGGCCTCGATACCCCGCACCGTATCCTGCACGATGGTCAACGAGTTGTCCCTGCCGCAGAGCTTGCACTTGCTCACGAAGTGATTGACGGCGCTGCCGCGCTGCGCGGGCGTCTCCTCCGAGAGCGAGGCGTAGTTCCACTTGCTCGACATCTCGCCGCAATTGTTGCAGGTGAACTTGAGATACCAGCGAAAGTCCGGGCTCGTCGCGGGGCGCAGGCTCTCGATGTTCTCGAGATTCGCCTTCAGTTTTAAAGCTATTTTAACCATGATTCGTGATTTGTTTGTTTGTTTTTTTTTGTTTATCTAATCTGCAACGACGAAGGTACTTTTACAGGCATTCGGATTATATTAGATTGATAAACAGCGAGACGTCGCTGGAACGTCGTCGACAGGGTTTACATATGCAAGTGTATATAGGTTAGAATTGGGTATCGTATCGATAAAGAAATGGCATAATGCAACGATAAACTGACAACTTACAAGATTACTCCGATTCGACTCCGAGTAGATTTATCGCACCCTTGCTGCCTTCTATACTTCGAACGGGGCGTCGAACGTGAAAAACAAAATGTAACGATCGAGGTTTTTTACTTTGGCAGTTGTCTGTATACACACGCACGAATATAAACAGAGCGCAGACCGTGCGTATTATGCCAGCTGCAAAATCTTATGTTCCACGCGCCGCGCAGTGACCTGTTTTACCAATTATGCATAAATGAATATTATGCGAATCGACGGCGAGCTTCGACTTTTTTCCGCGCAGAGGGCGCAAGCGATCGGCCGTGTTTGGTTCGGAGGCGGCCGCGCAAACTGTGTTAACGGGACTGCACGACGATTCCGAATCGCGACCGATTTGAAATTATTTTTTACCGTTGACCGTGAAGACTTGGCGAGGCTCGCGTTACTCCAATCGCAGCAGTCGAGACAAAAGCATCGGAACGAAGGAAAAGGTGGGTAGCGTTAAAGAATGACGTTCATAAAAACTAACCGTTAAATAAGACCGACAGTATTGTATATCGTAAATCTCATCGATTACCCAAAATTCTCAGATACATACGCGACATCTTTCATAATTCCGTTTAACGTCTCTCTATCTCTCTCTGCACTCTTTGTTCTCGTTTTTCTTTCTGCAGGATCTTAATATACATCGCGTAATACAAAAGGAGAGCGAGAGAGAAGAGCTGTAGTATAGTAGACCGCACCACGGCGAGAGACGAGAGCGAGTACATACTGCAACACGTCTCTAGTGCTGTCAATTACGTGCCCATTAATACGAGCGCGGCCCACGTGCCGTATAGTGCAGCGCACAGCTTCGAAGCCGTCCTCCTCCCGTGTGCGGCATGCGATGAAGCTTGTCGGGCGCAAGTGGCCTACTACACAACGGAGCAGCAGCAGCTAGCTAGCTACCACTATTGTACGAGCTTTTATTTTTCCGCTTTCCGTGCGGGACGTCGGGTGGCGGCTATTGTTTTGTCTTCTTGTGTGTACGTATATGTATCATCATCATCATCATGATAACAACAATTGTTAACTAAGCGCATCTCTCTTCGTTGTCGCCTATTTCTTTCTTTTTCTTGAATTGAGACACGAGAGCCGAAAATTAACCGCCGTATACGTTTTTCGCAGATTCAAAATCGACAACGAACTTATCGGCTATTCGACGAATCCATACGGTGGCGGTGGGGTAAGAGAGGAGCGGGCGACAAAACCCCGTCACTTCTATGTATGTGTATCACGCAGAGAGGAGAACGAGAGGAAGAGAGAGAGAGAGAGAAATTCCCCCTTCGTAGTCAGCATCCCCCGTTGGTGCGCGTATATTGATCTCTCTCACTGGTACTGCGCGCCTGTGTGTGTGTGTGTTCTTTACCATAGCAGCTCAATGTGTGCGTGTGTGCAAAAGCTCGTATAGCCTCAAACATCCACCGGCCACACACACACACACATACACGGACAATCGCATCCCTCGCGCGGTTGGTTTACCATTGGCCGTAGCAGCAGTTATAAAGTAACGTTGCTTCTGCGGCTTTTCTTTTCTTTCTCGCGGTTTCTCGTACACGTACACACACACGCTTACGATGTACTATATACACGCGTATCGATGCATTACGTACACTAACACACAGACCACACTATCAAAGGGATGTATGGGACTATATGTTACGTGCGGTACTGCACGCCGCCACGCCTTATCGCTACTTCGGCCTTGCCGCGCGCGCTATATATATATAAGTTTTCTCTCGACTCTGTGCCGCACACACAGACACACACGTAAACAGACACGTAATATACGCGTTTGTTTGCGTAATGTACGATTTCCAATGTATATATCCAAAAAAAAAAAGAAATATATACGTATAGTGGGCGGATAAGCTGCTGCTGTAAAAAATTCAAACTCTGCACGGGACAGCGATTTAGTTCTAAAGACGCACCGACGCGGCGGGGGCGCCTTCGTACGTACTACTACTGCTGCCCAGCTCCTGCGAAGCGAACGCACCGTCTCGCTGATCGTCGACCTGCACTACTTGCTGTTGTACTTTTCTACTCCGCGTACACATGCGTGCACACATATAACACTCGTAAACATTCCAATATAAGCTCCTCGCGCGCGCGCGCGATCGTAGCGTATATAACACACGGCTCTTTCGCTCTGTACACACGCACACACACACACATATAGGTTAAGATGAAGAAAAAAAGAAAGACGAGCAACTAACAAACGATAAACAAACAAAACGAACGAAATCGTGTATACAGGGTTGAAAGTCAAGAACTCGCTGGAGATAGCTAGCTCTACCTAAGTACTGATTCGAAATGTTATGTGCACACAGCGCACACACAACTTCCCGAAGGCTTTTTGGGCTTTCCAGTCGCGTAGCGCGTATAGCAATAGAGAGAGAGAGAGAGAAAAAGGATACGTCCTATACACATCGGCACGTTAAAAACATCCCCCACCCCGATGTAGTATAGGCCCTTCTATATCCCATCGCTGCTGCTGCTGCTGGTCGGTGTGCGCGCGCGCCACCTTGGCTGAACACAGCATACAGCACCGAACAGCACAGCCTCCGAACGAGCAGCAGCAGCAGCAGCAGTCGTCCGCGCCGTTGATGATAGTGTGTATAGTACTACTCCGCGGGGTCTAGAGTAGACGCAGGCAGTGGCAGTGCAGTGCAGCCGCCTCGCCGTGCCGAAGAGGAGTTTAGTCGATGTGTGGGTGCGCGCCACCTCGCACTTTGCAGAGGCAGCAGCACAGCAGCAGCAGGCAGGCTGAGGCAGCAGCGCGTGATCTCGTACTCTCATCTCGCTTTTCTCTCTTTTCTTTATGTTTCTCTCTCGCTCTGCATAATCTTTCTCTGTCTCTCTTCCCTCGCCTTACTCTGTGTGTGCACGAGCAGATGCAGAAAGTGACGGTATAAATACTAACATCGAGCTGTTTGTTGTATCGTCGTTGTTGTTATTGTTGTTTGCGTCCTGCAGGACAGGCTCAAAGTGATAAAAAAGTACGTGTGCACTAATTTAGTTTTCTCCTTTTTTATTTCGTCGCCATACAAGAAGTGTGCTGCCTTTCGAAAATATAACACAATAAACAGAGAGAGAGAGAGAGAGCTAGATATAACGTATTATGGTACAACCCCCATCGCTGATGCTGCCAGTGCTGTAGTAGTATTGTAGCAGCAGCAGAGGCGAAGATGCTAAAAGTGTATAACCTCGAAAGAGGATTCGGAGGAAGAGGAGTCAGAAGCTGTGCAGCAGCACTCGGTGCAGTGGCAACGCTCGACTGCTGCTCGATCATCCTGGCCGCGTCGACATTTTCATCATCGTCGTCGTTCTTCGTCACGCATCGACACAGATGATTTGACTACCACCACAGTCCAGTGACACATTATATACCTATAGGCGAAATTTAATCTTCGATCGCGCGCGCTATATATCACGGAGATACATCATCATTGGTGCAGCTATATATATAACAGTGTCACAGTGTCAGAATTCGTGCGCTTCTATATTATGTACGCGTGTGTGTGTTTAAATCCGTGTATACCTGCGTCCTGTATGTGCAAGTGCAAAAATAGCGCGCGTGGATCGCCCAAATGTCTCTCGGTTGAGTTCTCTCTATAAATACATGTGTCTACGAGTGCTTTTACCCACCCCCCCCCCGCGCAGATTATCGTTATCGGAGGTGAACGAGTTTCGCGTGCACGACAGACAGACACGAGATCATTAAGGGTATACACGATATACCCGTTTTTCACAGTCTTTTAAAATATCGACGAGTAGAGAGAGAAAGAGGAAGGATTTCACAGCGCGCACATCACCGAAAGAGAGAGAGATGAAAATTGACACGAGGATGCAGAGTCATTGCTCGCTGGAACGCCAAGTAAGACATTTACATGTACTTTCTTTCTTTCTTTTTTTTAATCATCTTCCTCTTCCTTTTCTTCTCGTGCTCCTGTCTCATCCTCCTTTTCACCCGCTTCGCCGTATGTGTCGCGCGCGCTCTGCAGTTCCGCTGCGCTGTCGCTCTGCTCTGTTGCGCTCTCTCGCTGCATATTATAAGCGTGGCTTTTTTTTCTTCGCTCTCTCTCTCTCTCTCTTCCTCGATGACAGGCAGCCCCGTTTGATACTCGGCTTGTTGTGTATTATTACATGGCGAATGTTATATATACGGATGCATGTGTGTGTGTGTGCGTGCATGATATCGATGACATTATGTATGTACGACCAGTGACACGTATACATATATTGTTTATATACTTATGGACGATATGTAGCAGCGTGGCAACATTTATTACGAGATTCCACTAGCTTTTCTCTCTCTGTGCTTGCATGTAGCAGCTATATAACACGCAGACACTGGCGCGCGCGCGCGTGTGTGAGTGTGCGCGACTATATACGTGTTATGTATGTATAGATACGTGTATAAGGTCGCCTGGGCGTGATGTGGGGGTTGCTATATAACTGGATGCTGCTGCTTCCAGCCTGCTTGCTTGCTTGCCTGCCTGCCTGGCTGGCCTGCTACTGCTGCTGCTGTTGCCGTGCCTCATGCTATATAACGCGATGGTCCATATAGTCGCTGATGCACGCGCCTCTGAACACTTGGATAAGCAGAACAGAGAGAGAGAGAGAGAGAGAGAGAGAGTACACGTATACTGGTATATAGTAGTTGCTGCTGCTGCTGCTGCTCTTGCAGTAATAGTAGTTATAGCACGACTACAAGTAATGCTAGTGCTAACAGCAGCACGGATAACACAATATGGGGAAAAAAAAGTCTGCAGCTTTATTTCCGTAACTGTACGTGTATGTTTCCGTTTCTATATGTGTGTTTGCTCGTGTGTATGCGTGTAACTCTTTTTTGAACTGGAATCAATCAAGGGGCTAATGAACGTCAGAGGCTGCAACAACAAAAATTTACCCCTGAGTCAACGTAATTCGCGTATAACCAAAAAGCAAAGCAAAAAAAAAAGATTCACAATCAAATGCACTCTCTCGTATAGTGCTCTTGCTCTCATTTAGCAGCACCAGTAGTAGTAGTCGTAGTGGGTATAGCAGCAGAGCACACGGGGGCTCTCTACACCAGCACGAAATTAATATAAAAGAGCCGCGCGCGTGTAATGCATTTCCCTCCTCCTCATCTCTCTCCTCTCTTTCGTCGCTTTTTCTTTACTTTTCTCTCTCTCTCTCTCTCTCTTCTCTCTTTTTCTCTAGAGGCGAGACTCGTGTTAGTATTGTTACGGAACGAAGCTAACGTAGAGAAAAAAAAAGTCCGCGTTATTATTATGCATATAATCTCGCGGCCAAGTTTTCGGGGATGAATTTTGCGAGGGGTGTTTCGCCCCTCGCGAACTTTTCGTCTCATTTTCGTCGCCGATTTTTGTAAATCGTTTTAGAGAGAGACAGCTTCGCAGACAAAGAAACGCGGGCGCGCGCGAGGAATCTCAACTTTTAGATGGAAAAAGTTGCGAGAGAGGACTGAGGCGACGAAAGAAAAGAGGACATCGTATGAAATAAAATGCACACAAAAAAAACAGAAGTAGCGAAATATTACGTAACGTACTTAGATTTTATGGCTTTTCTATGACGTTTTAAGGACGGATTATCGGGTGGATATTTTTAACAATGAGTGTGTGTGTGTGTGTATGATACGCTAGAGATTTCGCGACTGCGCGCGCGGGAGCATTACGCGGGCTTTTCTTTCTGCCTGGACAATAATACCTTTTTTTTTTTGCACCCACGCCATGCATATTATATGCGCGCTTTCTTACATACACGCGCATAGTATTATACTTATATCCTATTTTTCACGCTCTCCAAGTTATATAAAATTCTCTTATTTTCTCTTTTTCTTCCTTCTTTTCCAGTCGCAACATGCTGACGAGATTATCGTGCCGAGCAGCAGCAGCAGCATCAGCGGCGGCAGCGACTCCGTCCAGCATCAGCATCAGCATCAGCAGCATCACAATCGCAAATTATTGTTGTCGTCGTCCTCCCCTGCGCCTTCGTCGTCGTCGTCGACGAGGAGATTACCACGTCACTACTACGACTACTAAGCAAGCAACAGAAGCAGCAGCAGCGTCATCGTCACCGCCTCCGCCTCCGCATAAGAGGACTATCTTTCTCTCTCCGCTCTCTCTTCACTCGGTATTAGCTCCGATTGAAAATATGTAAGCATGGCAGTACCAGCGGTGGTGGTGAGGTGGTGGTGGCCTAGCAGAAGCGGTGGTGGTGGTGGCCCCCCTTATATGCTGCCCGCGCGACAACAACAGAAGCCTGCTCAACGTCGTCGTCGTCGTCGTCATTTGTTATACGATAACCAGTGTTGTGCTATATAGTTGACACGATATTATCATTGTATTAATTAAAAAGTCTGGTGAATAGATAAGAAAAGTGTTGTTTCGTGTTTGTGCCTGTGCCATACAAGTGCGAGCGTGCGTGATGATGCTCCGTTGATGCGTCGTCTATTTTTCTGCCAAAGTTTAGATATAATAAATATTATTATACGCACACGGTGTCAAGATGGTCGACCTAGGCGGCTACATCATCGTCTTGATAAATCACAGCGGCAAGATGAAACTGTACGGTGAGTGTACGGAACTTTTTCTGATCAATTTATATTCCTCCCAGCCAGCCCCCCAAAGTATTTTTAAATCTCCTCGCTCGCTTTTCTTCCTGCTCCCTTTGCTAAACTGGGTTATAAATCTATTTAATTTACCTTCGGACAATTCGCTCGCACACGCGCTTGTTTCGTATAATTTGTACGAATTCTCGCGCGCGTGCGACACGACTTTCAAAAAGCCGCTTTTCGTGTGCTCTTTCTCGTTCTGCCCCTTCCTCTCTCTCTCTCTCTCTCTCCGTTTCACGCAAGCGTTGACAATTTTGCACTCGACCTCAAAATTCGACGGCAGGATAAATTTTCTCTCCCCCCGTGTGCTGTGCGCAGCTTTCGGAAAACTAGACGGAGAACTGGGTAACATTAATCTACGAGGTAGAGAGAAAGTGAGAGAGAGAGAGTAAATTTTCATTTTATTAAGCTCATTTGGCGAGGGGGAGAGTATTCCAACGATTATTATCTCTCTCTCTCTCTCTCCTGTCCCCGTAATAGGCATAATAGAGCTCGTTTGAAAATTTGTTTTGGATTGATAACGGCGAAAAGTCGGCAAATAAAAAAGCCCTTCGTCCAAATTGATGAAATGAAATCTCTTTCGGGGCTTAAAGCTATATATACGTAGGCAGACAGACAGCGGAAGTCATGAAAGTGATTTCATCTTTTACCCCCTATCCCTCTCTTTCTTTATTTCTCCTTCTTTCTTTTCTATTTTTCTTATTCGAGTCGCGTCGAGGATATCATTAAAGTCTTCTTCAGATTTTCTTCCTTTCTATCGTTTCTAGAATCTATATACATGCCTTGCCTGGGAAAAAAAAGAGAGTGAAATAAAAGAAGAAGGGGAAAGTACCGATTTTCTTCGTGTATTGTTCACATCTATCCTCCACCCTTCATCCTCCTTCCCCCTTACCTCCTGATACGTCGCGCACCGAAAGATTTACTCTTCAGAGGAAAGCTCGAAAAGAGAGAGAGAGAAAGATATGTATACGCTTTTTCGATATTTCAACGTGGCTCTTTCGCTCTTTCTCCCTTTCTGGCTTTGCACAGTAATTAAAACTTCAAATACTCTCTAGCTATTGCAGCCTGCCGCGCAATAGCTACTTCCTGTCAATTTCTTTCTCTTTCTATCTTCGCTCTCTCTTTTTTATTATAGGCCATCCGTAGCTCTCTGCATATTTTTGTATTTTATACCTTTGCGAAGCTCGCATTGCAATGCGCTCTCTTTGCACATTTGAACATTATAACCAACCGCGCTGGGCAATGAAAAATGAGTAAAGAAAGCAAAAAAAAAAGAAAAAAAGATAAAGAAGAATATAATACCGCCCCACGCGTATCGCGTGAGTGGATTTTCATATTTATTATTCAACCAGACCTGGTGTGCATGTTCATCACGCACACGCGTGCGTGTGTGTGTATTATGTATTTTCCGACTCGCACCACGGCGAACCGAGCAAGGTAATTTTGCCGAAAGGTTGAATTTGACGAAAAAGTTTCGGCAAAATTAAAATATGTAAATATCAAGTTTGAAATGTAGGTCGCGAGCTGATGCTGCTGCTGCCGGGTGAAAATCAAAATTAGAACCCGAAATTTTCATGGCTCCATTGATTCTCCCTCTTCGCTTTAATATATATACACGGTGGGATATGTACGCGTGAAGTTTCATTAAGCCTTTACAAGCCATCCTCTCCGCGCGTTTTCTCTTCCTCTCTGTCTATTTCTCTCTCTCTTTCGTTCTCGCATGGCCGCGATGTGTGTAAGATAATTCCGAAGGCTGAGAGAGGCGAGAGGAAGAGGGTAGTGAATAGTCCAGTGATAAAGTAGGACTTAACACACATACTGTGTGGCAACAGCAGCAGCTGCCAGCACACAAATCCACACCCCTTTAATGTACCACTTCTCGTGTGCGGGGCTGTACAACTTACGTGTGTGTGTGTGTGTGTGTGAATGCCACACATTGACTCGAGCGTAGCCCACTCAGAGGCTCACAGCCGAGCTGCATATACGGCGGCAGCTGCTGCTACTGCTTCCTCCTCCTTCTCCTCCACCTCCTCTCAAAGTACCCCCCGAGCGTATCTATATGAGCCATTCTTACGTAGACAAGCGAGAGAGAGGCAGTAGGCACTTTATCGGCATAAAGGTCAAGAAATCCTCCAAAGTAATAGCCTTGAGATACAAAAGCGCCACACGTTTAATATCGATTACGAATTTTCTCTCTTCGTGCCTCGTTCGTATAATATCGACGACGTGCATACGTGGTTTACCCGTGTGTGTGCGCCTTTTTTTTTAAACGGGTTGTTTCTTTTGAAATGACATGCATGCGAAAAGTATTCGCTTGGAGTACCCACTCGAGAAAAAAAAAGGAACGCGCAGCAGCGCGTTTTTCGCTGACTTTTTATAAATACGACAGAGACGAGAACGAGGAGACTCGCGAGAAAGGCATTATCAACTCTTTAGTATCAATTAAAAGAGAGAAAGCAAGAGGGAACGAGGGAATCTCACGTTTGAATTGATCGTTGAATATTAATTGATTTTACCTCGTGTAAGTTAAAAAAAATTCAATTCAAGAAGAAACTTGAATATTTAAGAACTAATAATGCATCGAAAAAAATTGCAAAAATAACGAGAGATAAGGAGTAAAATAAATATAATTAATTTGAGCACTGAATTTTTCAGAAAAATATTAATCAGGATCTCGGTTCTCGGATAAACTTTGCCATGGTATTTAAGGGTTATCGAAGAGCTCTGGTTTCTTGAACATAATAATATTTATTTCTATTCTACGCCTTATAGCGATAATTCAATTGTATTATATACTATAAAATATAATTATGATACTATCAACGACTGAAATGTTTCTAAAAATGAAATTAATCTTTGGGGCGCACGGACGTTTGCTCCTTCCGCTGTCAACACCGGTTCTAGATCCTCTTCACTTGTTTTCTCGCACAAACGGTACAGATCTTCGTCGCTCGTGTGCTCCACGACTATCCGACAAGCGTTGTACGGCAGACCCAATCTACAATGATCCGTCATAAACAGATCGGCCGTGAATAATTCGAATTGTGGCCTCATGAGAATTTTCGCTACGTGCCTTTTTATAAAGCCCGCTGATAGTTGTAAACCGGGCAGTACCGGTAAACGCCAATCCTTCATTTCCTCGAGAACCGAGTAACCCCGAGCGTAGCTTATTCGGCAAAGTTGATACATCGAGACATCTTTATTCAGCATGATACATTTCATTATGCCTTCTTCCATTGACCATTTATCTAACTTTTTGGGCACTCATAGCTTGGGTTGTTTATAAATTCTCTTAATTCTTCGCGTCTGCGACGCAAATATTCGACAGTTTCTTGTTTAATGAAAAAGCCAAACTTTCGGTAGTGTCAAAAAATTTTCTAAATTTTTTCTGTTCATTTGCCACTCGCTCGAAAGTGAACTTTGCGAAATTTGCGAAAAAAAACGATCGAAAAAGTGTATTTTTTTCAATGAAATTGTACTACTAGATCAAAACTGACTACGGCATTCGATTCTCCAGACAAAAATACGTAAGAAAATGTATTATCAAGATTATTTTTACTCTCAAAACAGAGTTTGAAATAATTTAAATGGTTGACCGATTTTGCTCCTTTTTAGGAGCACGTTTTTAAACTTCAAAAATCGATCGACACCGGTTCCCGACACTTTTCAGAGATTCTGAACCCGGCTTTCTTTTTTTAAAGACTTGAACTTTAAGAATCGCCATGACGTAAACGCGATATTGAACATTTTTGCAAAAGCGAACCACCCTAGTGTATAGGTTAAGGCGTGTCGTGATGTCAAGTACTCGATACTTAGTTAGAAAAGTATCGACTCGGCAATAATCGAGTACTAAATAGTATCGCGTAAATGATCGATTCTCAAAAAAAAGTACCGAATATATTTTCAAGTATCGAGTAGTATCGCCGATCCCTATTATATAGGCCCGCGCGCAATTAAAAAAAATAAAAGCAGGCAATCTGTTATAGACTCGTGTTTCAATACAGAAGGCGCTTGAAAAAGTTTCAGTATACTTGAAAAAAATAATATCCTCAAAGGCTTTTGATAATTTCCCCCAATAAAGCCCAAAACTTTATATTTCCGATCGATTCGAGCTTCGGAAATGCGCGTCGAAATCCGAACAAAGTTGGACGAAACGTTGGGTCAAGGGAGAGAGAGGGGAGAAAAGTTCTCCCACACACACCCACACACAGAACCATATATGCCGTATACTGGTCTGGGGAAAGCAATTAAACAAAAAAGCAGCGGTGCAGTTTATCGCTCGATATTAAAACTAAATGGCAAAAGGTTGACTCTTCCTTCCTCTGCCTGTCTCTCGGCCTTTCATATGCACACGTATGCCTGTAACTATCGAAAGAGCGAGAGAAGAATACCTTTTTTTTTAAAGCTTGGCCTCCTTTCTCTCTCTCTTTCTCTCTTCTTTTCCGCTGAATGCCTCGGAATAGAGGAAAGAATGCCTCGGAAAATGCCGGAGATGTGAGGTGCGAGAGAAAGAGAGCGAGAGACAGAAAGTCTTTCTACTACCCTCGCGGAGTCGTTGCACGAGCGCCGCATAGCAAATCTAGATCTCGACGTTACGCCGTCGCTTCTCTCTTCTCCTCGTACAGTGCAGCGCATAGCGTGGCACACAGAAACTCGTCTCTCTGTCACTCTAGTCGTTTCTTCTCTTTCTTCTTCTTCTTCTTCTTCTTTTTTCTTTTTTTTTTTTTTTTTAATCGTTGGATTAAGCCGGAGCCCTCATGTTTATGTATGAATAGAGACGACGTATACACGCACGTGCACACACAGCATCATCATCGCACGATGTGAGAGTGACACGTCTGCGCATCGAACAATAATGATCGAAGATGCGCTGCCTGCAGGTTCGTTCAGAAAAGTTGCTCCGCTAACGCGCGCACGCGTTAAAAACGGCTTGGGAAAATTTTAATGACGTGCGACGGCTTTTCTAAATTACTTAGCCTGGAAAGAGATGTCGTTAGTTAAGTACGTTAACGCGCGAGAGAGACGCAGATTGAGAGGAAACGAGCATGTGGATGGCTTTTTTTCTTCTTGGGTGAAAAATAGTAATCGATTAAAGAGTTTACTCGTTGCGCGTTTCATTTTCTTATCGTTCGCTTTAAATTTTAAATAGTCAAAATGGGGATGTGAAGCAATAATTGCACAATCTGAACATAGTATGTGGGGGGAGATACACCGTGAACAAATCGCTTCGATTTTTTTTTCAATGCGCGCGCTAAAAACTGCAAACAATTGCAATGTTCGACTTCGATCTTTGATGAAGCGCATCCCCGACAGAAAGTTTTGCGAAACTTTCTTCTCTCTCTCCCTCCCTACTCCCCCATTCGAAGCGCTGAAAATTACAACTTACTTTTTTCTGCCCCTTGTAGTTCGAGAAAAACTGAAATAAATTTCGTTTCGGAAAGAAACTTTATTCTTTGAATATATATCGCGCGGATGCTGCTGCTGCTTCTGCTTCACGAATATTGCGGTGTCCACGACGAGTGGCAATGCTGCTCGCCCGCCGAAAGTTTCGAATAAATCACAATGAGCGCCACTCGCTCGGAACGAGAAAGTTTAAACAACGTTTCGTTGAGCAAATAAGGGGGATGAGTGTATATGAAAAAGAGCGTCCCCCCGTGTAGTAGCACGGCGAAAAACCATTTTTCTCGAGAGACGAGTAGAAGAAGAAAGAAGGTATTAAGCACTTATGCGCGCCATAAGTTTTTAATAAAATTCGATAAGTGGGATGGGATTACTTCCCTTCGACTTGATTTCAAACGAGGAATGTTTAATAAACTTATTGTTCGTCTCTCTCGATCGCGAGAAAATACGTAGTCGATTTCGATGGCCGCGAGAGCTCAACTTTTGCTCGTCTCTCAAAGAAGTAAGGATCAAAAAACACGCAATCTTATCTTTTAGCTCTTAGACTGCTCCTTTTATCTCTTTCGCGCGCGACAAATATGCCGCACGCAAAATGTGCCTGGAGAAGAAGGCGCTCTCGAAGAATTTTGAGCTCCCGGCTCGGGGGAGCGAGTAAGGCGGAGGATGGGTAAAATTTTATCGTTGCGCGCGCGCGCGCGAAAACGAGGAAGAAAATTCTGGGAGCTAGCTGTGTTTACACGCTGCTGCAGAAAGCTAGTTTACCAGTAGTACTGCGGTACTTTTTTTTTGTCTCCCTTTTACTTCGACTTCTCCAAGCCTTTATTTTTCTTGTCGCCTATTGTTGTGTGTGTATACACGCGGCGTATTTTTTGCTTGGCGCACTGCTGCAGACTCGTCCTCTAGACTCGCAAGCTCCTCTGCCTCCGGAGCGTTCGATGCTTTTTTCCTCTGTGACTCGTGTCTGTCTGTGTGTGGGTGTCGCGCTGTGTACACATTTGCGATTCTTGGCATTATTCGAGAATGTGCAGCGGCATCAAAGTCAGAACCCAAAACACATCGAGAATTCCATTCCGCGACGCGAATTCGATTAATTAAGAATCTCGCTCTTCGTTACACGCGCGCGCGCGCATTTGTGTGACGAATCGGAGAGCCTATTATAGCGTTGATTAATTTCGCGTAAAATAATAAGTTTTCACTTTGACACTGCAGCTTTTTGTGTGTACATGGCCGATTATATACGTATATATATTTTTTTTAATTAAGAAACTTTGATCCATTAAAAGAGTTGAAATTAAATGTAATTTTAAACCGGAGACCCTCCCTTCCTTCTCTACCGCGCCACCCACCAACCCCCGCGCGCAGCACACACAGCGCGTGTCAAGTATTTTAATTAACTGATTAATCTCGTGTGTAATATTATGCTTGTTATTATTTCGCAGGGTCGCCAGCGGACAGCGCGGAAAATCTGGAGATCGGCGACGAGATTCTCGAGGTCAACGGACGCACCCTCGAGAACGCGTCGCACTCGGAGATACTCGGACACATACACGAGGTAATTATGTGCATGCAAAAAAGCAACAACAACAACGATGACGACGAGAGAGAAAATTACAGTGCGGAAGAAAGGGCAAAACGTTTTGGGCAAAAAATAAAAAAAAGTAGTTTAGCTGCCGCATCGCTCAAGATGTATGCATTATATTTATACGTTACACCGTGAGGTCGGTTATCGGTTAATCGTCGTAAACGATTCGCGACAAAAGAGACGAGCGACCTCTTCTCTGTCTGTCTGGCTCGTTTTAGTCTGGCACGCGTCCAGACGCCGCTGGATGAATAATCCAAAAGTGCCGCGACAAAAATCTTTAAACTCCGATTGAAAAGCAGCAGCAGCGGCGGCAGCAGCAGCAGGCACAGAAAAAAATTATACAAATCGTCCGTGGGGGGATGATACAAGGCGCGCTTGTATACATATATGTAGCAAAGAGCCGTATAATAATATAGACAAGCTCTGGAAGATGTCCAAGCTCTCGTCGTCGGCGGCAGCAGCGACGTCACACAGACACACATACCTATACATACATGTGCTGAGCGCATATTACATGGATATATAATATATTTTGCATATGCTGTCGCTATGCTGCTATGCACACGCGAGCTCAGCTAACGTATTGCCCATTATTAGACGCCTTTAATGCCTGTAATTCTCTCTTCAACGTATCCGAAGCGCGTGATGTATATTACATTATAACGCGTATGTAATATGCGCACGCATTCTCGGCGGCACAATGTTATTTATTACAACAATATAGCGTGCAATGTAACGCCTGTATACATATAAACGCATACATACATAGTTCACCGTTTTCGTATATTATCGTTGCAGTGCATCAAATCCAGAACCATCTGCCTGCGGGTGCGTCGGAGAAGCGGAAACAAAATGAGTAAGTTTTTTGATATCTCGCATTCTTCTGCGCTCGCGTCTTGTATGTATATAGAATGCCTTTCTGCGTTGTGTATAGAGAGCAAAACCAAGTTATGGAAAGATTATTAGTTCTTAACAAGTTCGTAACTTTGTTTGTTATTCTGATTCTTTGCAGACCCGTGTATTTTTTTTCATTCACGCGCGCGCGTAAAGAGCAAAACAATTGCCCCCCGCCCGCGTTATCGAGTTCGCGCGAACGTTTGTATGGGATATTAATTTATTATACTTTTACAAACGCTTCTTTTTCAAGTTTCTCGTTGTAGCGCCACTCCTTTTTAAGAAACTTTTCAATGGACGAGCTCGCTTTATATAGGTAGAGGTACATTATGCAAATCCGCGCGAAGCGTCAGAAAGAGAGTATAAAATCAACGAAAAAAAAAAAAAAAAAAACAATTTAAAGCGCCGAATGAAATGAATTTCCTGCCTCGCGCGCTCTGTCTCGTGACCAAGCGATTTTTCTTCATTTTCCATTAATTCAGTATGCGCGCGGGCGTCGCGGGAGATTTGTCACTTCTTCTCGCTCGCGCTCGCGCCCGTTCGAGTGCAGGTGTATAATTACGAGAACGTTTTCTTTTTCCCTCTCTTTTTTTGTGATTTGCTTTGCTTTAATGAAAATATCGCCCCGCCCCCTTCTGTATTATATTATATAGTTGATCCACATAATGAATGGCGATATGAGAGAGTAAGAAACGAGCTCCAGGCGAGAAAATTAATTTTTGTTTACGACGAATCGAACGTAAACATTTCTGGATATGCTCCGAGCGCGATAAAGTTTCACGATCTCGCACTATTACGTATAGACACACGTACACCAGCGTATCTTCTTATATAGGCTAAGCGAAAAAGCCTTTTCGTGTTGAACGCGAGAGTACACTCGAACCTATATATGCAATAGCCGTGCGCGCGAGCTGTTGATGTAAATTTGGATTAATTAAAGCGCCGAAAGCCACCGCTACTCCGAGTCGTCGTCGTCGTCGTCGACGGTGGCAACAACAAGTGGAGCACGCAGCGTTGCGGGGCTGCGCTAGAAGGAATTTCTTTAAAAAATCTTTTTTTACTCCTTTGACGTTTTCTTGAGGTCTTTTTGAAGAAGTTTGCCGAATCGGCGAGGGCAGCGAGTGGAGTGAGGGGCAGGGGGATATTCCGCCTCTCACACATTTTCACCCAAAAAAGACGAGATAGAGAACGCATATATACGTATATTTAGCGTGAGCAAAAGAGAGCTTTGAGTTAGCTGCTGGGTTACAAACGGCAGTTCGGCCTCGTATACGTACCGGCGACTTCCTTTGAAGAACTCTTTGGGTTCTCTCTCTCTCTCTCTTTCGCTTTTGAGAATATATTATACATACATACATACATAAGCGCGAGATATAGACAGACTCGTACATATACGAGGCCGTGCGCGACGGCAGAGAGAGAAGAGGATTTCAATTTTCGGTATAGTTCGTAAGACACAGTTTTTTTTTTACACGCGGCGTTAACGATCACGAGTTTTGCGGATTTAACGTAACGCATATGGACTATGCAAGAGCTCGGTCGGTAAAGCCCGCGCGATTCTGCAATTTTCATTATATATGCGGTACACGAGGAAAAATTAGCAGACGTTAGCGCGTCGATGCGAAAGAGCCTCATGCCGCCTCTGCTTGATTATGTATATTTAAGTTCAGCAGTCACGAGGTCCCGCGCTTAAAACCGTATTATATATATTCGATGCACCACTCCAACAGCAGCAGCATCAACAAAATCGGAGCGGAGAGGTGGAATGTGCACAGGTAGTATATATAGCGAGTATAAGAGAGAGAGAGAGAGCCTCGCCAAAGTGTCCGAGAGTAGTAGTAGTAGTAGTGAGGTTGCCGAGCGAGAAAAAGAGTGGAGGTATATTCTGCTGCCGATGCACACACACACGCACAGGTAAATACGTGCGCTGCTGGTGTATAGTGCAGTGCACGAGCAACACGTCTGCGAAAAAGGAGGAGTATACACAATATTATATATAGTTAATGCACGCATACTCGTGCACAGGACCTCTACTGCTGCTGCTGCTCCAAAGTGAATTGGTATAGAGGAGAGAGAGAGAAAAACCGGCAGTAGTACTGCTCGCAGGAGGCATACACATACACACACACATGCATGTGTTGCGTCGAATATACATTTTGCACTACGGGCTTTCATACTCGTATAATACACACTTACTCGAGAGCGCGCGCGGGCTCAACGTGTGCATATATCCATGTGCAGATGTGTGTACCGCACACACATTTTATAATACATATGTGTGAGCTAGTTGGCGCAAAAGGCCAATTCTCGTAACGTGTCAGTACGTTTCGCGATCTTTTTCAAGCCGGACGAACGACACAGTACACAGTCGTCGTCGCCGCACACACGGAAAGAAACCGCCGGTGAGTGCGAGCGCGTGCGAGGTGCTGCTCTGGCTCTGCTCTGCTCTCTTTGTCACCTGTGTGTCCATGTGTATACCGTGCTAAATGTGTGCTGCAAAATTACGGGTGGAAAAATAATATATATCATTATTCTTATAAACGTGTGCCAGTGCTCCTGCTGCCTGTCAGCACTGTTCAGTGAGTTTTACTTCTGCAGCAGTAGCAGCTTTTGTGTCTATAGATGTGTTATTATACAGTGTGTGCTATAATATGATAATAGGGCCCCCCCTGAGTCAGTGCTACATACCGCTCGACGAGCACAGCTCGTGTGCGCTTCTCGCGCTGTTATTACGAAAATCTGTGTGATACCAATTGAATCGGTATATACGATCGGTGCGAGTGACAGTGCATAGGAAGCCAGGAGAGATTTGAGGCACACGCCGATCGAGTTGCGACCATAGGTTAGAAATCGGTATGATATACTGCTACTCTTTTCCTTTATTTCTCTGCGCTTTAAACGCACGCACGAATATGTATATAAGTATGCGCTTCCAAGAGGAAAAGCGAATGCAAAAGAAGGAAAAAATAAATAAAAAATCTCTTCGATTGCCGCCCAATAAATATAACGTTCGTACGTACGTAGAATATATCGTACGAGCATACGTGTTATTGTATATATATGTTCGATCGTTTTTTCACGCGCGTTGAATAATTGGGATATTTCGCGCATTTATAATATATAAACAACAAGCGCGCGAGCTCGACGCTCTATTTGTGAGTGTCTGCGTGCATACCGTATGTGTGTGTGTGTGCGAATATTTTTTAATCTGACACCGAAATCCAAGCACGCGCGTCTCGTTTGTAAAAAGTCAGAGAGAAAGAGTAACAGAAGCACAACGGCAACAGCAACAAAAAAATAAAATGAACCATTGCTCAAAAAGGAATAATTTCGAATTTCGCTGGATAAGCAGTCATTTTTCTTTAAACTCCTGTCTCTCTGGCTGCCCGTCCGTCTGTCTCTCTCTACATATCTTCTTTCCTTCGTGTTGCTTACCCATACCCGCGCGCGCACGAGCATAATATACCTGTATGAGCACACTTTTACTTTCGCTTACGCGTGCTCGATTTTTTTTTCTCTCTTCCTTCGTTGCTTCCATAGAAGAATAAATATTTAATGTTACACAAATATATGCCGTATAGATAAGAGATAAATATGTATCGACGTTCGCCCCGTTGATTGCCGCGTCGAGAGGAAACCCTTGAAATGTGAAAGGAATTAGACGTCACGTACGTGTGTATGTATACGCTTTTCGTCACATACTCACGCATATATGTATACGCGATGATTACGAAAGCTGTGCGCGCCGCCGCCGCCAATGTGTCGTGATACGCCTCTGCTGCTGCTGCTGCTGCTGCCAGTGTATGTATGCGTGCTCATATAAGCTTGACATTTCTCCGCGTAATAATTTTTTTTCTCTCTCTCCCTCTCTGTCTCTCGCGCACACCGCCATGCATGTGTATATAATAAGCACACACATACACAGGCTGCGAGGCCCTGATAAGCTTTAATGTATGCGCGATATAAAGTTTGAAGGATAACGCGCGTAATGCGGATAATAAATACGCGCTCGCGCGAGAGTGACTCTCTTTTTCTCTCCGACGACGACGAGTGCTGTATGCGTTTGTGTCCACAGACACAGACAGAGAGAGAGAGAGAGAGGGTATTTTTTTTGAGCAGGATAATTTACATAACTAGATTTAAATGTGTGCCACAAGTGCTCTCTCCGAGCGCGAGCTCGTACACACATATATTTATCGAGACGTCCAGTTCGCGCGAGAGAGAGAGCGAGGTAGACATATTAAATTGTTTATTTATACGAAAACTAAATAATAATCGTGATTTATTATTATTGCTATTTTCCTGCGCTCTTTTTGCTCCTTTTACGCGCGCGGGCAAAAGTAGTACACCACGCGCGCGCGAGCCGGTGCAATTATGATATCCTCCGCGAGGCGTGCGCCAATTTTTTTTCTCTCCTGCTCCTCTTTTAGCTTCCTTTTTTTCTTCTTGCTTCTTTCTTTTTCTATCGCGTAGGTTATATATAATAATAGACATCATCGCGTGTGCGTTACTACAGTGCACGAGTAAGAGAGAGATTTCATTTAGAGATGCGTAATGGCTCTTATCATGCACCAATTAATCCGCGACTGGTTTCGTAACAAATTGGATATATATAAAGAGAAAAAAAATCCACCCGACCTATAATTGTTAAATATACATTCAAATATTCGTTCTGATTTTTTTTTCTCTCTCGAGGAGGAGGAGGAGGAGAAAAAAATCAACGTATCGACAACGTCTAATTATGCGTATACGTAGCCGATAGTGTGCAGTGCGTTGGGGGTATACCAATCCAATATTATACCTGTGTGTGCGTATGTGTGCTGCCAGAGAAGGAGGTGAACGACTGCCTTCGTTGCTATAAGGTCGACGACCATTGGATAGCTCTCGCGGCATATAAACATACGTGTGTATGTGGGTTCTGTATATATAGTACCGAGCATATGTGTTGTTATATGTACACGTTAAAAACTACTGCGTTGCCAGCCGTTCTGGTCTACTATTCCTTTTTTTTCATCCTCTTCGTCGTTATTATTATTATTATTATTATTCATCTAAAACCAGTGTAGGACGTCGACTATACGCGACGCGATATATGTATATTATTCGCCGATCTAATACAATATATTTTCTCTCTCACTGAACAACATCCTTCGACATCGGCACACGTGCACAAATATTAATCGCGCAATTATATTTTACACGAGCGCAGTACCTGCGCAGTGGTACACATCTTCTTCTGCTGAAACATAAACGACGAATAATAATAACGTCGCTGCTGCTGCTGCAGATCATGGCATGGGGCCCCGCCGGTTTCATAATGGTTACATTATATTATTATATGCGCGCGCGCGCGCCTCACGATGCTCGTTGTGTATTCTACTATTCCTTACTTCTTCTTCTTCTTTTTTTATAAATACGTTTTAAAAGGCAAAGTGCATGTGCACGCCGCAAAAGTCTGCGCAGTGAGTGAAAGCTGCCCGACGATATTTCGTGATGCACGATTCGTTGCACGATCGTGTATGTGTACGACTCGTCGTCGTTGAACGATCGTTCGAGGACGTAATAAAACGCGCGTGTGTGTGTGTACACCCACTGGTCTGACTCGACGCATTGGCAGGTATATATAACAACACTACACACGCCCGGGCGCGACACACTCTTACGCACACATTATTATTATTATTATTCAGCCCAGCAACTACAAAAGCAAAAAAAAATTAAAAATGAGAAAAAAAATCGTTATCGCGTTCTCGCGCGGGGACACACACACACACAATTCACTCGATATTCCGGAAACACATTATGTTATACTTTGAAGCCGCGCGTTTGCCACCTACACATGTGTACACCTATCGTAACTATTACATGTGTATATATGTAGGTTCTTGGCTCTCTACTATATACGCCCGGGCAGCAGCAGCGGCAAAAACGGATACGCATCGCGGAATGTCTATTGTGCGGAAATACCGACGCGAGCTGTGCAGCATGTAAGTTTATATGTGTCCATGGAGAGAGAGAGAGAGAGAGGAAGGCTAATTGAACTTTGTTGTTTGATAGGCGGCACTATACTGTGTTAGAGAGAGAGAGAGAACAAGTCGAGTAGGAAAACTCTCCTCCCTTTTCTGAATTGCTCATGTTTATTGCAGCGAAACAACAACAATATGTTGGAATTTTCGCCGCTGTACGCATACATATATACGCGAGCTTCCATGATGATATTTAATTCCGTGTATGCACTCCCGCGCGTTGAGCGAATATTGCGTTCGATGTATTTTTCGATACTAAAGTGTATGGACCTCGTTTGAGGCATTTGCACTATCTCTGTTTATTAAAAAGTGTCACGTTTACGTTACACATAGTTTGGGAGAGGCATCTTTTACAAGTGCGTTTCGACAATGTACAATAAGTATTAAACGCGATACATGGGGTGCTTCGGGTGACACGATGGATATTAACTCTTGTTATTTTGCTGCTGCTGCACACGCTTATAAATAAGTGCGAAAACTGCGCTCTCGAGTATTGGCCCTTTTTCATTTTGGCTAACGCGTGAGCAGGCAAAAAGCTGCGCGAAAAGAGGTCAAGGGTCCTGCTTTTTTTTCGCCAAGCACGAGTCTGGGTGTATGCGTATAATATGTGTGTGTGTGTGTGTGTGTTGTTTTGGCGAACGGTATCGACACACAAGTATATGGGTAATTCTCGCGAATACACACATTATACATGGTTCTTTACAGGTGGATATTCAACCTTTTATCCATGTTTACGTTTGATTTTGGCAAAAATGTCATTATGTCTCGCAATTTCGACGTTATTGACGCGACTTTTTCCTCGATATTTATCGCGCTAATAAACTACTTACACACACACACGCTGCGGGATTACGCGCCATTGAAAAGTAGCGAAACTTTTCCCCATTCAAATGTATTTACGGCCCGCGCGATTATTTCACTTTTATCGCTGTGTGGCACTTTTTGAATGTATATACTGCTGCACCTACGCCGCACGTTCTTGATCGATTTTAGATAAATTTAAACTCCAACTCGGCCGGCTGGTACGTGTATACTTTAGAGAATTTTCTAATGCTGCTCTATATAAACAGTCGCGAGGCACGTTTTCTAAATGGGTTTATAAACAAAAAGCGAATAATGCATGGCATTTTTTCCAAAACCAACCATATAGATTTCAATTGTGCTGCATACGCATCGAATCCTTTAAAAAAGAGGGAGGGTGTCCCGTGCGTACATTATACAGTTAGGAAACTGGTTTTCTGCAACCTCGCGGGTATACTCTTTGCCTGCTCTGCACGAATGAAGAGAAAGAGAAAGAGAACCGCTGCCGAGATTCACTCTTAAGCTTTCTCTCTCGATACATCATTCCTCCTCCTACTCGTCGTCGTGTGGCTGCATTATATTTCTCGCGCTGCGTTGGCACGATCTCGGCTCGTGCTCCCGATGCTGCAACCTGCGCGTTCGCGCCCCCGAAAAACAGCACGTACTTGGGCCGTTCTCTATATGTATATGCGTCTAATTTTCTTCGCGTCCTTGCCGACGCGGAGAACGTTTGGACATTTATCACGCGGCGTTTAGTCTCGCGGGGCACAGGGATCGAATGTAAAATTTTGTAAAAATGATCCTGAGCGAGGCGTCGTCTTTTTCGCTGAAAATTGACGTGGATTTTCGAATGTCAAGATATAAACACGACGATGTTGTTGAGTAAGAGGCCGCGCGATCGCAACTAAACTCGAGTGGGAGAAAATTGATCCAAGGAGACGTCTATTGTTTACGCAACCGATCCCAAAATTTTTGCAAATTATCCAATAATGTGTAAATATTCAGAAGCTTTAAAGTTCACTCAACATATCAAAAATTTGATGAACGATCAAAACAAAAGCCATTTTCTTTGTTACTTTTGCCGTAAATTTCAATTCATTATCACTCGTAAGGAGATCGAAGGAAAATTTATGAACTCAAACGTAGATTGTGGCTCTAAATGTGACTCTAATTGAGATTGACTCTGGAAAATTGACACGAATTTCGATTGCCGAAATATAAACACAAACACGTATTGTTTTCGAACATTGACCGTGTCGTTAAGTGTGAGGCCGACTTCTCGCGCGATCGCAACTATAATCGAGTGTGAGAAATTGAATTCACGGAGACGTCCATCTAGGTATGAAAATTGATTAATTGTTAACTCAACCGATCCCCAAATATTTCAACTTGTATCTAATAACGTGTAAATATTTAGCAGCATTGAAACTTTCCTCGTTTATCCAGAATTATATGAGACAATGGACGAGCTAAAACCTGTCTCTTGTGAATTTTGCCAAAAAATTTTCCCCCAATTTATACACTGTATGCAACACGTCATGAATGACCACAAGGACGAAGGTCCAGCCAAACTTGAGATGGTCAAAAAGAAATTATGGGCACATCAGCACATCCTAAACCAGAACAATGCGACTGTTCAAGAGATGGAGGTCGAAGAGACCAACGCCCCGACGTTGTTGTTGAAGAGAGAACACGAGGAACGCGATCCCAATGGCAACCCTAGCCCGAAAAAGCCCAAACAGTCGTAAGTTGCGTGTGTCGCCCGCGATGATGCCTACGTTGAAATTTTATCGTACGAGGAGACTCATAATTATAAATAATTTTTCAGCTGATGTATCAGCTACGTGTATAGCCATTGTAAAACTTTCGACTTGAATACATTTTTCCAAATGTATTGGATACTAAAAACTAAAACGATCTCGATTCAATTGTTCTCATCGACCCTCGAATCACCTGCATCTTTTTTCTTTAGGGTACGATACGTTAACTACAACATTTATTCGTCTAATTTTCTCTGCGTCCTAGCCGAGATAAACGTCTCGGCACAGTAGGATCAAATATATATTGTAAAATCTTCGAGGGCCTCGCGCGTGCAAAAATAGCCTTACGTAAGGGCGGCATTGAAATTTCCGCGCGCCCACAGGATCGATACGGTGCACGCAGTCGCTCTTTCGGCGCGGTTCTCGAGAGATACTCTCGCGGATAAATCACCAGGCAGCTTTGACACGAATTCCGTGTACCACCGAAATGTAAACATTATTTTGTACACATACGATAGAAACGATGTATCGTGGTTCGATGTGTTGTCGAGTCGGAGCCCGAGTTGTCGCGCGATCACAACTAATTTCATTCAAGAAGACGTCTCTGTTTAAGTATGAAAATAATTGATTGATTAATCGATGGACAGTAAGTATACTTGAATTAAATATACGTTAAAAGAATCGATCCGTTATTTGGTAACTTTCAACGGTCGCTTGTATCGAAAATTAGACTCGAGCAGGCCTTGGGAGAATCCCGACTTCTGGGACCAACCCAACAATTTCGCTTGCCCGTGCGGTAGACGTTTCGACGAGGGTCTCCGCTATCTGTTGCACATGGTAAACAGTTACCACGATCGGACCATTACTCCCCGACAGTACGCCAACATGGTGCGCGCCTACTCGGATAACGAGATTCGCAATGCCCCAGCGGACGATCTGCGGAGCATCGCCGAGAGCCGTCAACCGCGGAAGACCAAAGAAGCCCGGGTCTCCGGATGGATAGCTACGGGCGACACTGAACTGAAGGTTAGAAGGGATCCCGAAGCCTCGACGTATTCTTCGAGACGTCCACGCGCCACGCGGAACGTTAAAGGGAAGCTCGTTACTATCGATGAAGATCGAAGGACGGAGTCGGAAGAGACCACTCCGAGTGTCAGTGAGCCTCCGCGAAACGACAATCTGAGGGCGCAGATCACCGTAGAAGCCTCGACGACGACCTCTTCGAGACGTCGTCCCGTCCCGCAGAAAATTCAACAGCCCGCCACCACGACTCGTCCGAAGGACGACGAGAGGGTGGAGGAGGCCGCGAGAGCCTCGATGCTGCCTTTGAGACGTCGCATCATCCTGCGTTTCATAGGACCCCGACGGGACGTCGTGCAGCACGTCAGCTCGAGCGACAATCGAGGAACGGTGGCCCAGGGAACAGCCTCGATGTCTACCGCTTCGACGTCTTCCACTACGAGAAGAGACGACGAGTCCGATTCCACTGGCTTGCCTGCTCCGAAAGAGCCTAGCGATGAATAGACGTTTGGATAATTACGTCAACCACAAGAAGTTCAGAGTCGAGTTTTTATCGTATAAGGAGACAGTAATCGATGAATCAATTAAGCATTTTTGGCAATTGTAAGACTTTTTAAATTAAAAGCTATTTCGATTTGATCATCAAACATTTGAATTACACTGCAGCCTATAATATACATGTTACACACGAAAGCTCATATAACGATATCACCGAGAGTTGATTTTGCGGCGAAACTTTTGCGGAAGAAAATCCCGCACCTGCAAAAATATATACACACGCGTATAACGTACGTATAGAGAGAATATAATCTTGGCTACGTCGGTAATATAACGTTCTCTCTCTCTCTCTCTAGGCGAAATCCTGTAACGTTCAAACGAAGTTATCAAACTTAAACACTACTTCTCCGCGCAGGGGCACCGTGGCAAAATATATACATACGTTCGTATATATATTCCTTCCTCACGCGCAAAGAGAGGCTCTTTGCAAAACGAAATTTTCATTTGTTTCGTCGAATAATTAGGTTATATCGTTTTATAGCCGTGTAGTAGTGCAGTAGTACGGTGTACGTTATACGTTTGTTCGAAATAAATTTCTTCTTCTCTGGCAATATGCCTTGTATAGTATGCAGAAAACGAGAGACTATGCGCGGTAATGCTCGCTCTCTCGCCTTTCGTTCAAGTTTATTGCCTGCGGTTGACCGAGAAAACTAGCCCAATCATCTCTCTCTAAAATGACGACAGTATATATACGCTTGTGTTTTTACTGCAAAAGCCACCATCGCCACTGCGCGTCCGTGTAATCGGTTATAAATTATACTTTGCAACTAAATCACCTTCGTAATTTGCAAGCACACATATATATATAATACGTATTTAAAGTAACGTAAATAGTTCGCGTTTTGGAGATACGCACCCACGCGACGAATAACGCGGTCACGAAGCAAAACATGTTCGATTATTACATCGCACGCAGCGGGCGTCTATATGTAGTAGTACACGATCAGCCGAGCCGACATAAAAAATATGAAGGTAATCCCGAGTCGTGTATACGCTTTAATTCGTTTTAAAAACCTGCGTGCCGCAGCGACGGCGGTACGCGACGGCACACAGATCGATTGTTACTCCGCACAACGTCATTCACACAGGCAGATGATTGAAAGAATAATAAAAAAAAAAGAGAGAACGTAAACGCAAAGCGAAGTACAGAAACAAATAATAGAAGAGAGAGAGAGAGGAAGAAAAAAAAAGGAATAAGGCAACAAATCAATCGATCGCAACCTCGAGCGGCTCAACTTTTTTATGGTCGCAGATATGCTAACGCAGAAAAGTGGGTTCGCGCGTTACAATAGGCTTTATGCCTGTGTACGTATGCGCGGTATAAGGACAAGAGAGAGTGATAAGAATACAAATATTTTATCGCAAAGTGTTTGTTTCGACGCTTTCGGGATCGAGCTCATATGCATTCGGAAATGCATTGCGGATTATAGACGCTCGATATCGCGCCTGGTGTAAATCCGATAAGCCGAGGGCGTCAAATTGAAACTCCTATACACCCCAAGAGTTTGAGAAAATTTTGTCGTAGAAAGGAAGAATAAAAACACGTTAATTAAATGTCACGGAAGCCTCGTCATTCCTTTTTCTTTCTAATACTGCGTTAATATTAAGCGTTCCGTCGTCGGATACTTGTCCGATACGCTTCTGAATTTGACACCCGCATTCCGCTGGCAAACTTTTGTTCGGAACCTATTATATATAGCTGCCGCCGCGCGCACGTCGAGAATCATGATAAGGTACGAAAAAAGAAAAATTTATATAACTCCGAATAATTGATCGCGTATAGATCTCGAGTGCAGCGGCGGCAGCAGGTACGAGAAGTTCAATTTCGCCGCACCGTCGAGGATTTCCTGTTCCGATTCGCTATGTGGCAATATTATTATTAGAGAACGAGCGAGGCAAAATTTGTCGCTCATATTAAACGCGCGAAGAAAAAAAGAAAATAGTTTATCAACGTCTCTTCGGTATATATCCACGCGATGATTGTTCCTCTCTCTCTTTCTCCGCGAAAAATCTATAACGAGCGACGAGAGACTCTTTTCACAATCGTGACTTATAAACCTGCGCGCGATGTTTTATATAATAATAATATATACCTGATTCGCCAAGAGCAGCAGCGCAACGCGAAACCCGCCCGGAAATTTATTATATATACACGTGTGTGCGTGTGTGTGTGTGTGTGTCTGTCTACCGACGGTGAATCTAATGCCTCGGAGTGTGTCGAATCAATTCGATTGAGAGAGAGAGAGAAAGGAAAAAAAATGCTGTATAGCTCGTACATATACGAAGGCGCGCGCTTTCAATTACTCCTGCTACTACTACCGACTGCACCGCGCGCGGCAATCGACAAACAGTTCCTATTAATTTTTTTTCTTTTTTTACTACAAATTTTGCAGCGAGTAATTTTTCTCTTTCCGCCTCTCTCTCTCTCTGAAATCGGGTATATGTATCGATATTTATGTACTTGAAAAAGTGTATACGCGAATTTATTTTTTTTCGGCATTTTTAATACAACATACGCGTATACACATACACTTGTGTGTATTCTATAAACGCACTTGTACATATACGTGAATTTTTCAATACTCTTGAACATCGAGAGAGAGAGAGAAAGAGAGAGAAACGCGATATCGCTCATCTTTCACAAAAAAATCTAATATTCCCGCATTATTCGCTTCTTTTTCTCCTTTATGTATAATTCAGAAAGGCCGCGGATATTATATTCGATTTTAATTCGTGCATTAAAACGTGACCAAAATTTTGAAATAAAAATATAAATTTTTTTCCCCTGGATTCCTCGCGTCGACCCTCGAGCAGCAGCGGTAGCAGCGGCACGCGCGTAATAATGAAAATGAGCACGCTCTCGTACATAGCTGCACAGCGCGGAAGCTGAAAATTTTCAAAAAAAAATTTTTTTAAAACTCGCAATGAATTTCGCGTATAGACCCATTGTGTATCGAACGACAAAGCGAATTCTTTTTTTCTCTCTCTCTCTCTCTCTCTCGCCTTTTTTCTTCTCCCGTTTTTATTTTCGCAGTCAATGACATTTTTTTATTTATCATTCAACGAGAGACGAGGCTCTGCATCAGCGTCAAATGAAAAATAAAGCAAAGTATAGTAGAAAAAAAGAATACAGTCGTTGTTGTTTTATTTTTTCGTCGATCGATCGATCGAGCTGAGTCTCCGTCTGTGTGTGTGTACGTAAAATAATAAAAGCTGCACCGAAATAGGCCACAAAGAGAATTTACGGGTTTAATACAATGCTGCGCGCGTAAGAGGTGTAATAGCATTATACATACACTGTGTACGTATAAATGCCCCCGACGAGTGAGAGACCCTTTTACCAGCCGCGCGCGTACGTCGGCGGCGGGTAGTGCGCAAACTTTTTCATAAAACTTCCGACTCGAAGTCAATTAGTACCACATATATAACTCCCGTTATATACACGTACGTATATATCAGATTTCTACGGCTGTAGCTGCAGCAGCAGCAGCAGCGGCAGCGGTCGGGTAATTGATTAATCGTTGACTAACGAGCGCTGCTGCTGCTGTTGCTGCATGTGCGCGCGAGCGAGTGCGAATGTTTAGCATAAGCTACAAATTAATTAGTACTCCGACGCCGTGTGGTTATATACGCCTGTGTACAGCGCATTCGGGTCGTTGATTCGATTCTCGCTCTCCTCTATTTTTTTCAATTATATATCGTCGCTCGCGTATACGCGCGTTCTGCGGTTCGCGGGGTATTAATCTCCATCAATATTTTTTCATTCCCGCGCGTTGCGCCCGCGCCTTCTATCACTGGTTTCCCTTTTTTCTCTCTCTCTCTCTCTCTCTCTCTCTCAATTCTCATCAAGCCTAAAAGCCGCACGCGATAATCGCGAAAAACTACCGCATCGATCGGACGCGCGACCAACCGCCGCGAGTGCGCAAATACTCCGTGATTTTTTTCACGGTATGCTGACATACGTGCGTGCGCATGTGAGTACCGCGCGGTGCATAGCACGAAAATGAAAAAGAAACAACAAAACGGAAAAGCACAGAAAAACATTCCGAAATTCGGCGATTTTATTTGTACCCACATACGCGCGCACTCGGATTAGACCGCAAAATTTTTGTTGTGCAGCGGCAAACACGCATATAACGTATGCGAGCGCATATAGGCGCGCGCATTAAACACGCGGACGTACATATTCGCATTTTAGAGCCGAGTAGAGTAGAGAGAGAGATATATATGTGCTCGCAGACACGCATGTGCACTACATGCATTTGTGCGTCATATGTATGCGTGTGCATGCGTATACGCGGGAGCCAATTGGAAAGTTATGAACCCGTTGCCGCCGCCGTCGTGATATCCTTTTTTTTTTGCTTCTTTGCCTCCTTCTCCTGCTGCTTTTTTTATTGCGAAAAACACGCACAAGCGCGTGGATTTATAGTTTTGAATTTTGCGAATGCTCGAGGCGCGTGCAGTGTGTGTGTCGAAGGAAATATTGCGCGCGTTGCCTAGCTCGGAAACGAAACTTTTCTTTTACTACTACTACTACTACTACTACTACTACTACTACTGCTATGCGAATACCCGCAAAATTCGTGCGAATCGAGCGAGTGAATTTTTATTTACTTTTTTTTCTGTCTTCTTTATACCGATGAAATTTAGAATCAATCTTCCGCAGTGCTCCGAGAGAGAGAGAGAGAGAGGAAGACCGGGTCAAAACTCCGAACCCGTACAATCTAGTTAATTTCCGTTTTAATTGCTATATACGTGCAGCAGGGCAGAGCGCTTGCACTGCACTGCACTACTGGGGCTCGCAGCGCGCAAGGGATTGGAAAAGGGATTTCATTCACGATTGCGTTGAGTAATTTCCAAATAACGATGCGAGAAACCTTTCATCCTATCTCTCTCGTCCGCGTAGTTTAATTAAAAATAAAAGGAAAAAACGCGGACCTCCAGTGCGCGGTGCACTGTGCTAACTCGAAAACTTGGTATGCAGTATAGTGAAATGAAAAAAGAGAAGAAGAAAAAGAAGAAGAAGAAGTAGTAGTACAAGAGGAAAAACAAGAGGAGGAAGTTACACGAGATGGATTCACGCGTAGCTCGAGTGGAAAAAAAAGGAAATACGAGCGCGATCGCGTGCCGCGCATGGGTTCTAACTATTATCTTTACATGCGAACACGAGGCTGTAGTCGATCATGATCGTGTATATATTTGTCATACACCCAAGAACTGTTTGTCGATTATCGTTGTACATGTAGACGCGATATTGGCGGATTTACATGTTACAAACCGTAAACACGTACAAGTGCGAATAGATTAAACAAAAAAAAGTAGAGAAGGGGAGAGGCGAGATCAGTTGGCTTTTCCCTTTATTTTTCCTGCCTTTTTTGTTACTATTGCTTATCTCCTATACATGTACGTGCTTAGCCTAGGCTGGCTCGAGCTTTTACATTATTATTTCCTCGCGCCCTCGATATATATAACGTCATTAACGGATGTTATTAAAACCGGTCGACTATGCGCTACATCATCATCATCATCGTCGTCGTTGGACGAGCGAGAGAAGAGTTCGTGCGTTATATTATCTTTGCAGCTGGCGCGCGCATATATATAATATGCGCGAATATTGCGAAAATATATAATAACATCGATGCCTGGCCTCGCGCGCCGCAATCACATTTCATTTTCCCGCCGCGCACATGATCTCGCCATGCTCTCTTCCGCGCGCGCCCCTGCTATATTTTTTTTTCTTTTTTTTTTCCTTCTTTTTTCAAATCCGCGAGCGAGTAATATACAATTTATATGCGCCGCAGAGCATCAAAACCGCAACACACACTCTCTCTCTCTCTCTCTCTCTCTCTCGCACACACACGCGCACGCAGAATACAGGGCAAAAGATTTACGACCTATCCGCGCGCACGTAACTTCATCAATTCCAGATGTATGTATCTGCTACTGTTTTTATTTTTTTTTATTTTTTTGGATTTCTATCTTTATAATAGGATATATAACGTAGTAGCATACAGGGGGGCAGCTTCCGTTCCGAGCATCGCACAAAAGTGCAACATCAGCTCGCATTATGTCATATTGCGTCCTTTTTTTTCTCTCTCGAGTTAGTAGATGGCTACATCACTCATCAATTTTCTTATATACATTTATATTAGCAGAGACTACGAGAAAAAAGTCATCGGCTTGCGAAATTTTTAATACGCTAATAATAGAATTTTCCACTTATTTTTTTTCATATTCGGAAAGCTCAAGTGTCGAGACTCTCCATAAATGATGTATTCATGAAGTCCATATAGCCGATATACGTATATACACCCGAGTGCGAGTGAGTGGGTGGGTGTGAATGTGCAGGAGGAGCTTCATTTAAATTTTAATGGGGTAAAAGAGGGATATCCAATGGATTTATGAGGGCAGCGATAAGGAGGTGATTATATGGATTTGAGCGCGCCTGTCGGGCCGAGGGGGTGAGAGAGAGCTCTTGCGCCGCGTTCGAATTGATAGAAGTATAATGACTATTTCTTGGGCTGCTGCTGGCGTTGCCGAGCGACTCCATCACTCTCTTTTTATTCTTGAATGCATTTTTCATTGCATCGATCGATATTTGTACCGACGTGCGATATATTCTCGGTAGCTCGATATCTCTCTCTCTCTCTCTCTCTCTCAGGGCCTTGGAAAATTCACGAAGACACGTTGCAGAGGCAGAAGAGGATATTTTTGGTCCTACCATCGAGAGATGTGACAATAAATATATGGGGTAAAAATAAGAAAAGAGTAAAATGAAATAAAGGGGACGCGTGGGACATCCCCTCGAGAGTCGAGTGAGAGAGAGAGAGAGAGAGAGCTGGGAATCTAATACGATTATAAACTCTCGCGTAAATGGCACCTCGCGCGGCGGGGGTACTACTATCGCACCCGCGCGCGACTCCTGACACAAAATATCCGAAGAGACAGGACGGGCGGCGGCGCTTGGTGCATATTATATATGTTGTTGCTCTCTCTCTCTATCTCTCTCGCCAACAGCACACTACTGCTATAAGGCATAGGGACTTAGACGAGCAATTAGTGTTTGTCTAGGCTAACGATGCTCCAATTATTTAACAAGAAACTACACTCGGGGACGAACTTCTACTCACTCTCTCTATCTCCTCTTTCCGGGGTTATAAGCAACAGTTGCTGCCGCCCGCCCGAAACAACTGCACTTATTATGCGCTGTGTTTTTGCGCGCGCGTATCTGTCTGTCTGTTTGTTTGTTATCTGTGTGCGCGCGCCGTGAATTTGGAAATTCATGATGATTTTGCATACCTTACGTATGTATGCGTACACTAAAGCTTTTAAAAATTACATCAAAGCTCTCGCTCTTGACTTTTTATCTCTCTCTCTCTTTCTCTCCCCGCGACGAGGAGAGAGGAAAGCTTTACGTAACACAAGGCAGCGGCACAAACTAGCTACCTACCTAGCAAAGCATATACGATCCACTTGAAAATTTCTAGCGTTTCAAAGCTCAACTCGCGCAATACAACATAATACCGCATTACAAAGTTGCCCGTGTATACATACAAATCCTCTTACCGTCAATTATGTATACGTATACCCGGGGCCTCAGATAGCGCGAACAAACGAGAAAAAAAAAGAAAGAAGAAAAGTTAAGGAAATGAATAAATGAGGTTTGCGAAGTTGATACACTAGAGTTTGCGCGCGCGAATTTTTCGGGATGCGTTGCATTTTATAAACGATATGGAGTAGGGGGCCTCGACCGCGACGCTCAGCTACTACATAAACTCTAAACCCAAAAAGTAATTTTCGATCCTCAAAAGAGTAAACTGCGTCATTTACTCTTTTAAAAAGAGTAAATGACGCAGATTACTCCTTTCACTTGTACGATTCAATAAATTTCGATTTACGAAGCGCAAAAAACCTCATTTTAGAAAATTTCCCGCCAAAATTTTTTCGAATTTCGGCGGGGAAAAATTGGCAATTTGGCGGGAAATTTCTTGAAATTTTTGCGGAAAAAAGTTTAAAGTTTTGGTGGGGTTCTTTAGCTAAACGAGCGAGTTTGCACAAGTTGAAGGCGAATTTATCGAAGGCGAATTTACAATTTTCAAATAATTCAAAATACATACCTAAGAAAATCCTAGTAACATAAATGATTTAGCTCATGTAGTTATTAAATAACTACACTCTAAACCCAAAAGAGTTACTTTCGAACCTCAAAAGAGTAATCTACGTTATTTACTCTTTCTAAAAGAGTAATTTGCACAGATTACTCTTTCAAGTTCTAGCGCTCAAGTGAAAGGAGTAAACTGCGGCATTTACTCTTTTTAAAAGAGTAAATGAAAGTTTACTCTTTTCAGGTTCGAAAATTACTCTTTTGGCTTTAGAGTGTAGGCATATAGACCCGTAAAGCTCGCACAGAGCGTGCCGTTGAACTTACTTATCTTGCCACTAGTAGTATAGTAGTAGTACGCTATACAACTATACGCGGGGCTATGTTTTATTTTTTAGTGCGCCGACAGAGAGAATGAGAGAGAGAAAGAGAGACAGAGAAAGCACAACTTCCAAATATAAATCCCCGCGAAAAGCGTGTACAGCAGTAGCAAAGCACAGCGACGTCGTCGTCGACGTCTCCTAACTCTTGCGGCTAATGTGAACTAGCTGAGACGACGACGACTTATAAGACGACAGTTCGGAATCGCGACGCGACACGTGCACCACGCGTCTCTATGCGTGCATATATACGTGTACTTTTTTATCATAGTGACACGTGCGTCGATGCGCGAATGAAAAAAAAGGATGTGCATATAATAAATCGATTAAAAAGTCGACGCGATAATTTTCAAAGTGCAGTATTTTTCGTGTCTTGTGTGTGTGTGCCATTATAATTACGTGCTAAATTTACGCGTTCGCTCGCGCGTAGTGTCGAAATGTACATAGCAGCATTGTATATTATAGATTCTTAATACGACGAAAATGAGCATTTAATGGAAACGAATCGGACACCCAAAGTATTATAGGATAATAATAAATATTACGCGGGCGCGAGACGATAATTGAAAAGCTTTTATACATCTCGTTTTCGCGTTTGTATACACACGATATTTCGACGATACACAATCGTTCGTTCGATATAATCCTTTTCATATCCGGCGTAAACGCGGGGGGGGGGCATTTATAAATATTAGTTTTTCTCTCGTCGTCGTCGTCTTCGTCGTCGAAACACAAAAAGCAAAACAAAACAAAACAACAAAAATTATTGTCTACGTGTGTATGTGATATTTTTCTCTCGATGAAAAATGTTCTTCTTCTTCTACTATCGCGTATGTGTACACATGCATGATATGTAACAATAATATGTACGTTATACATATCCCCGCGAGTGACTGGAGCGAGCGCATTCATTTTCACAACACAAAACAACACACAACTGTGCGACAACGACAATAACACAACAACAACGTCTGCAGCAGCAACACTCATATACAGACGCATACGAGTCCCTTTAGCTAATGAGAGTTTGTCGACGTTTTTCGGTCTACTTGCCGACCCGCGCGCGTTGCTGCTGCTGTTGTTGAATGAAAGTGTCTCTCTACTCTCATGTGCAGCAGCACACGAGTGATTAATGACACGTATACGCATCTACGACACCCCCTTCCCCCCCTCCCCCGCATCCTCCTTCTGCACACACACTCCCTGTTTCCTTTAGAAAACTATCCCGAAATTGCATTTTGCGCGAAGCTGCGGATATAATATATTTTTCCCGTTCGCCCGCACGTTGGCTGCGTCTGCTGCTGCTGCCGCTACTTCTACCGTACCACATTTTACGCGCTTAATAAATGTTTTTGTTACTTCTCTCTCTCTCTCTCTTCCTGTCGTTTTTTTTCTCTCCTCGACATTATCTCTTACGTAGTACGTACCGCACAGCCACGCGAGTTAATAATTTATTCCCTTTCTCGGGTGGTTTTTGGCGTGCGTATTATATGGGGTTCGATAAATATTCTCAAGGCCCCAAGAGAGAGAGAGAGAGAGAGGGAGGATTTATGTAACGATTTTTGCGTTTATCAAAAATCGGAGCACGAATAAGTCCTAATAATACAATTTCTCTATAAATATACAAAAAAAGAAAGAAAAGGAAGCAATACGATTTACCGTACGAGGTTCAACTTGACGGAAATAGTCGAACTCTCGAACAGGCCTAAAACTGCATCACCCGAGAGAGAGATTATATCGCGGGGGGCGGCTCGACTTTTCACGATATAATAAAGCTGCGCGAGAGAGAGTAGCAGAATATTTGGAATTATTTCGAGAGATTACTCGCTTCCTCCGCGTACCCATATGTGTATAATAATAATATATAAAATCACACGTATCAAACGCCTGCTTATGCGCCGGCTTCTCTCTCTCTCTCTCTGTAAATGTGTGTGTGTGATATACACATAACGCCATAGTAATTCGCTGCGCGAATAATCTAAATATACACGGGTGTGTATCTCTCCCCACAGCTTTTGCTCGTTCACCGTATTCACACCGACGTATAGAGAGATATAGACACGCATTTGGTTGTGTCGTAGTCGCGTCGTACTTGCAGCAGCAGCAGCAGCAGCAGTAGTCGTATGGGCATTATATAGCTGAGCTCTCTGCGAGTCTCTGAGCGCATGGCCTAACTAATGTATAAATGTTGTGTCTCGAGCAGTCTATCTCCGGTGTGTTATAATACGGTGTGCTGCAGCAGCTCGAGTCGTTCGATTCTCTCTCTCTCTCTCTCTTTCACTCTCGTCCGCCCTTTTGCTCTCCATATACGTAGACACATACATCTATAACTCGAGGCGAAATTGTTGACCTCAAACGCAGACGCACATAGACTGAGACACGACTACACTCATGCAGTCCACGGATATATAACTTGACACCTTCTTTGAGCTTGTAGCGTATCGGGCAGAACTGGCTCTCGGTTCGTAATATATAATATCGGACACACCTTGCACACTTTGGAGAGAAAAATTTTCTCGACCGAATGGAGAGATCGCCGTATTGTCATGGTAGAAATGCAATCGACATTTTATGGACAGTTTTTGGCCAGCAAAATTTTTACTTGGGCATAAAGGAAAGCCTTATAGAACTGGACGTATACCAACCAAAAGTATAACGTTTTTTTCAAACATTTTAAGCTCCTATGATATAGCAACGGTAGGCAGATAACGAGGTAACGTGAAGAATGTTCTTTTTTTGAAACGTGATTTTACTTATACAATTATCATTACTTTTCCACTTGTAGATTTACACATAAAGGTACTCGCCATCTGGCGGTGAAGGCTCAAAGTTATATTTATTATGATAGTGGAAGTTCATAAAAACTGATATAAATCTTTTTTGAAACAATTAAATTGTAATTCTCTGATTATTTACATTGTGTTAAACATTAGTAAAATAATTGTGAATAGGAAAATCGCCAAAAATAATCCAAACATTTCGAATGGACATTTTTTCTATCATTAGGTCAATATTGATGTTGAGCTTTTCTACCAGGATAAAGCGTCTTTTCTCCATTCGTTTCTTAATTTTTAATTGTTTCGTTTTCTCGATGTATGCGTTTAGCTCTGCGTATAAAATATTTGTACACCCGGATTTATGCCGTGGCGCGACCACTGAACACACTTCGACATGAAAATTGATTCTTGTTTTCGAACGTCGTCGTCGCGCGCGCGCGCTAGTGCAAGTGCCGAGATGTCCAACAATACAAAGTGCGAAGCAAAAAACACGAGATAAAACTTGGTGCGCTCGAATTCTCGTCGATCCACGTACAGCAGCAGTAGCAGCAGCAGACATCATCGTCGTCCTCCATCCCACACAATGGTCCGGGTGAAAACTCTGGACGATTTCGCGGTGGTCGCGAATCGCCGTCGTAAATCACGCGTGTCCTCGCTGTTCCATCGGATATCCTGGTGCGGCGGCTGCGGCCAGGACGGCTCGTATCCGCCGTCGCGGCCCAAATCGCCCACGGCCCAGAGCGTCTCGAGTTGGCGCTCGGCCGCCCACGTCGTCTCGTCGTCCTGTCCAGCTCCCAAAGAGGATCATCGACAGGAACAACAGCAGATTAACGGCGCGAAGCCGCTCGATTTGGCGGCGCACTTCGATCTCGACTCGATCAAATTCATCGACGAGGACGACGACGAGGAGGACGTAGACGATCCTCTTCCATCTCCTCCTGCTCGTGACGATGCCGGTATCGCTAATTGTGTGTGGGTGCGTGTGGCGCTCTGACTTATGGCTACTCCCCTCAGCCCGAACTAACACCAGCCTCGTAACATTGTGTGACGTTTATACTGTTCATTTTGCAGTGATGTGCGCCCGACTACTCTTATTATATATATATATGCTGCTAAATGTGTATTATAACCCACCGTACCGGAAAATTAAATCGGTATAATCGTAATTCCATTGTTGCTACCATATATATACGTATAAAGCTCGTGTATGTGTGTGTGCTTGTGCGCGCGGCCGCGAGCTTTTGTTGCCTCGGGACATGTAAAATATTCAGCTTCGTTATATTTCTCTCTCTCTTTTGGCCGACCGAAATCCACACAGGCAACAATTGACTTTAAAGCCGCGCTCGCTCTTTTTCTATATTTTTCTTTCTCTCTCTCTCTCTCTCTCTCTCTCTCTCTCTCTCTCTCTGACTCTCTCCGCAGCGCAGGAGCTTGAAATGTATTCCGACTGGTGCGGTATATATATATATCCGAGTAATGTACAACTCTTTAACTATGTAAATTCAAACAAAACTCTTTCTCCTTTTTATTTTTTTGACTCACCGCTGCTATCTTTTTCTTCTAAATTTTTTTTGCTGCTGCCCTTCATTTCGATATGCGTGAGTTAACATATATACACACACATGTATGTACGGATACATGCACACACATTTAAATATAGATATATAGGTGATACTCTATACATATATGTACCTATGTATATAAGTGACAGAAACGCGCGCGCGAACTAGAGCAAGAACTAAAACTACTCGAAGTTTTCCCCCGAGGGGTTGGGAAAGCTAGCGAGAGGGAGAGAACGAGAGAGAGAGATACAGACGGGGAGTGAAAATATTGTTCCTTGACCTTAAACGAAAATTCACCCGATGGTTCTAAACGTCGAGAAAAAAAAATACAGCCTACATAAATATCAAACTCTTGGGTTTTGCTCTCTAATCAAAATGTTAATGCAGACAGCTGTGCATGCAATTTTAGCTTGATATTAATAATACATGCAATATACGAATTCCAACTTCATATGATCTATTATATGAATATTGCATCGGTATAATAAACGTGTCCCGCACAAACATAATGAATTCGTTATTTTCTAATTTCAGTATTGGACTCGCCGGGCACCAAAGGTATCGAGGACGCCTGGGTCATCGCCGTCGAAAGGTAAATTTATCACATTGCCCCGCGCGTTCTATATATAATAATAATATCATAATATACACGTTCGCTCGTGCGCGATCCAATTACCGATTTCACGAGCGGATCCACATAATAATCGAATATTATTAGTGCTCTCGTGAAATTTTCTTTTTTTCTTTTCTTTTCTTTTTTCTACAAAATTTCGCCAATCTCCGTCGTCGTCGCCGTCGCCGAGGGAAGGAGTTATTTTTTAATATACTTACGAGCGCATAGAGAAAGAGATAAAAAAAAGGAGAGGAGCGAAGAAGAAGCTAGAGCTAGCTCGCGCGAGAAGAAAATTCCGATGAAAAATACTTAAGCCCGTTATTTGCACTTTGGGTGCACTCACGGAATATATACGTATATGCTATACATAATATACGCGCGCGCGCGCGCAGAGGCTAAAATGGATAATAATACTCTTGAGTACGTAGAAAAACCAGAGCGTATATATACATATTATAACATTATATACATATATCTCCATAAGAGTCGAGCTGCGAAAGGAAAATTCGCCTCTCCTTTTATCGCGCTGGGAGAGAAAAGAAAAGTTTTCCTTCGTTATATTAAATTTTGCGCTCATCGATGGGCCACCACAGCAGCAGCAGCTATCGATTTCGCGCCGCTGTTTACGACTCTCTCTACTCTTCCGCTTTTATGTGTTATATTTACGGTAATAGTAGCGGTCGCGCGCGCGCGACTAAATGTTTATACACGAAAGAATTTATATAAATATGTATTTTTGTGTGTGTGTGTTGCAGAAGCGCCAGGGAGAGACTGCAAAAACTCACGGAACTGCGGAGAATCAAGCCTCGCGATATCCAGGCTATACTGCATCAACAGGTACGTCGTCGATGGCGCCGATTTTATTATTTATTTATGCGCGCCAATTTTTCCCGCGCGTTGGTCTTTTTCTATCAGCTGGGAGCAAAACGAGCCGATACGATCGCTTGGCCTGTTTAATGTCCCCTCACTATCGACTTCGTATTAACAGTTATACGGAAAGAAAAAAAAACACAATTTCAAAATTACATATGGAAGATGAAACGAAAAAAAATGTCCATCAACGACGACATCGTAATTAATTTTTTTTTTCATTCTTATTCTCTCCAAAATCGCGTTTACCTCGCGATCACTCTTGGGAATCGTCGTTATCGTAAATTATACAATCCTAGCAGGCAAGTAACGCTTCGCGCGTATACCCTTCAGAGCCGCACCGAAGTATTAAAAAAAAAAAAGCAAAAAAAAAGAGGAACGAAGGAGATGAAATAAAAAAGAGCCGGGAGAAATTCCCGCAAAAAAGCTGTAAAATTATAACATGGGCGCTTTCCGGGCGCGCGCGTGGATATAATCCTCGAGCTTTTCTTTCGTCACGTCGCTCATAAAAGGAATCATTTCTATCCTTCTTTCCTTCCGAAACATCAGCAAAATCATCCTTCTCTCTCTATCCTTTTTTTTCCTCCTCTTTGCTGCACGGATATATAGCTCTCTAAACCGAACCGCGCGTGTGGTTGAAATAAACCATGGGCGATTTTTATACGCTCTTTTCTTTTTCTTTTTTTTATAATCTCGTCAATTATAATGGCGAGTACATTTTATCCGTATACGTATAGCGTGGCTAGAGCCGGGTTAAAAAGCGTTCAATCACGAGAAAATCTCGAGTTCTTTGATATCTCTGGTCGAAAATCTCTATCTCTCTCTCTCACTAGCAAAGATCCATTTATGCTCTCCGGGACGATGTTATACGCACACACACACACACACACACACACACACACACACACACAAAGGACTGGGAAAAATCGCGTTAGATGATGCTGTACGTATATATGCATGCAACCGGGAATTGATTTTCTTTTCTCGTTATCCTTTTTTTTCGCCTGCTCTTTTATTGCTATAGCTCGCTATACGCGTACAGCAGAAAGAGAGAGGGAGAGAGAGGATTTCAATGGAAGAGTGAAAAAATGACGCAGCAAAAAGAAACGTACGTGCGATATTTTCGAAGATGGGGTGATGGATGTTTTACGATGCTTTTTTTCTGCGCGTCTGTCTCTCTCTTTTACCCAGTAAACTTTGTTTGAAACAAAAAGCAAAGCAAAAAATAAAAGAAGGGCGGAGGGGATCGATCGTAAATTATGCCATTTTCCCTTCCTCCTCTATTTATCTCTCTCTCGTCTCGAAGTTGGCGAGCAGCAGCAGCAGCAAAATACCGTATACACCATACATCACCCCGAAATGAATAAAAGCTCGCGAGGCTCTAGTAGTAGCGCAAGACCTAATTAAGTCCCTCTCCTCGCATCCCTCTCTCTCTCTCTCTTTCTCTCTCTCTTCATCCTATATACACGAATTATACAGCTCAAAGCCATATAGAAGCAGCAGCGAGAATCGAATAGGTAATTCGCGCAAATTCTAATATCAGATACAAACTCGCTAAATGCATACGTATACGTACGTACGTAGAGAAACACACATCGAAATTCACAATAATATATAATGCGCGTAGATATCGACGCCCGGCAGGTATTATAATATACAGTTGTACCGCGTCGCCGAAAACTTGTGCCCTAGTAGCGTATTAACGCAGAGTACAGAGCGAGAGACGTCGGAGGTCTCTTTCGCGATAACAATGAGCGGATGTGTTGCATACACACACAGACACACTATTACAGTGTATAATATACATAGCATACACCCCCCGCGGGTGAAATATCGTCGAATGTTATCGTTTTAATTTTCCCCGCACGCCCCGATATAGTGAAAAACAGCGACAGCCGTGGTATATATGTTTATGTGTATGAACTATACCCATCGATTGAATTATAAAACAACAACAACAATACACACACATACACACAATGCAACAAAAGACGGGGGCGCCGCAATTGTTATTGTTGCCGCTGTTGCTGCTATATTTCGGGTGTACTATACGTATACAGCGAAGTGAATTTAGCTGGATTACTTTATACTATACGCGGGCTAAATCCCTCGGTATTTACCAGAAACACACCACCACCAGCCACCGAGCCCAGCCAGCGAGCGAGCGTCTTTTATTTACGATGTAACGATACACGTTCCTATACATATACATATATACAGCGATACCATCCCGCTGCTATGCACACGGGTTTAATAGATTTCTTCGACGCAGGTACTAAAGATCTCTCCGCGCCGTTGTGCAGGTGCTGCCCCTCGGTGCATTTATAATTTATCCTGCACCCACCCACCCAACCCTTCGAAAAAGCAGGGCCCGAATTTATAACCCCGCGCGCGCGGTGTACCCCCTTTATTTTCGCGACTCTCGCTCGTACGCGTGTAATATTATTTAAGCGAAAAGTGCATATTGCAATTTGTTCGCTCGGTTTAATTTCGCGCGGAGCCGGCACAGCACACACATACCCGCACACAAAAACACACTGTGTGTGTGTACGTGTCTGTTTGCTCTGGGAGCTGTTCATCACTTGAGATTCTCTCTCCTTTTTCCACTCTCTTTACTAGTACACTGTGTGTCTGTGTAAATAGCCTTCGAAAATGCTATTCGAAACTGTGTTTCAACCACCGACCGAGTCATACTATATATAGGTACAATGTATGCATTGTAAAATTAATCGCGCGCTCGGTCTATATCAAACTACACACACACACGGACAAATCGGAACGTATATAATCTAATCCTTTTGCGTTTGCCTCTATATACATACCGTACGTATACGTACGCACATACGCTACGTTTTACGTATAGAGGAGAGCTCTGCGCGATTATGATCGATTGTCTTGTCCGTGAAAAGGCTCTAATTACGCTCTCTCCCTTCCATCCGTCCATCCACGCGTTTAATGCACAGATCTCTCCTGGAGACTCGCTGCTCTTCGTTTAATTACGATTTTCCATATTATCGTCTCTAGCGCGCTGCACCGACCGACTGACATATACGCGATGTTTGAATTATTACCCGCGCGCGCGCCGCGAGTAATGACTGAGTGTGTGCGTCTGAAAAGCTCTCTGTACGGCGGAGGCCTTGGATTGTTTTTTTTTTTTTTTTTAATGTTTACATACCGCGAAACGTGCGCACACAAAAATGATTATGTATCGTATGCAGGCACCTACTGTTTCCGACTTCATCGTCGCGGCTAGAGGAGCTTTTACGTAATCTTTAATCATTTTTTTCTTCCTTTTTGCCATTCACGCAGATAACCGAGGGCAGCATAGCATCGACGAGCGAAGAGGCCACGGATAAGGATGTAACGAGCAGTCAGATCACCGTGACACTCGCCGACAAGTGAGTACTCAGTACATATATAATATACGTAACTCATTTATTTTATACCGCACCGTGGTACCATCGTGTAACTTTTCTTCCTTCGTGTGCTGCTGCTTCGATATAGATAGAGCTCGCTCGCGCGTGCGACTCGGTATAATATACGCGGCAGCGGCGCACACACACACACATAGGACAGGAAAAAAACATTTATCTCCATTATTCCTGGCGCGCGAGCGAGTCGCGACTTGATAAATACCCGGGCGCGTACGCGCGCGCTTTTGCAAAGTTTAACCATTTTTTTCCTCGGCGGCTCGTGTATACATATACGTATATATAGAAGCACAAAATTCATCTTTTGATATCTCGGCATTACGTTATGTAGTTACGCGTGGCCAACATTAATGAGTGGCGTGTGGATGATTATCATTTTTTTTTTTTTCTTTTTTTTTGCCGAAATGATAAGTACCGATAATCGATGTAAGTGCACATACACGCGTTACGTTACGTTACTTTGCGTTACGTATATAATGTATCAAGGGCGATTGCACTACGTACGCGATCGGGCAAGGTCGAGTTCGAGCCGAAAAAAAAGAAGAAAAAAAAACATTAAAGAGAGATCTTACGAAACAGACAGACAGACAGACAGCTCTGCAGGCCCCTGCACTTGATTATTGCAAAAGATATAAGCGTTCGCATATTATACACCGTGTGTGTGTGCATTAGTCTGACGTAACGACCTCGTTGTTTTTTTTTTCGCGCAAGAACTGCGGGATCACGAGTGCATCGTCGTTTTGTATACATCGTTATTCATAAATAGTGTAAATTAACGAGATTTAAATTTGTTCGCGTTTCGTTTGTCGCAGAGAGGGCTCGACAACCACTGCCTACGTGACGAAATTGAGCAACGGCACGGTCAACAATCAGGGCATCGTCAAGGACTCGACGCAGGACCCGCGTGCCAATCAGCTGAGAAAGCAGACGAGCTCCCTCGAGGATCCCGACTTGGTGGTAAAGGATCCCTTGACATATGAATCCTTATTATCCCCCCCCCCCCTCCTTTTTTTTCGATGTGCATCGTGATATTTCGACCTTTTTTTCGCTGCAGTTCTCGCCGGTGCTGCAAGTCGGCGGTGTGCGCAATGCCGAGCGCAGGGCGAGCAGTCCATTCCAGAATGGCCGCACCGAGGTGCTGATCGGCGAGCCGGAAGGCGGCCCGAGATCGCCCCGCGGCTCCACATCGTCCGCCGTCAATGAAGAGCACGACTATCCCGAGCCTATTATAAGGTAAGAGCTGGCGAAGAGATATATATGTGTGTATTATACAAAAGCCACTACGCTATATATGGCAGCAGCAGCACAGAGACAGAGAGGAGGATGAAGAAAGAAGGACATTTTCTTCCTTTTTTTTTTCTTTCCTCTCTATGTCCAGGACAAAGAGACGTTTTTCTTTTCTCGTTTGGCCTTTTATCCGCACGGCGCGCGAGCTGGCAAGAGAGAGAGAGAGAGAGAGAGAGAGAGAGAGATGAAAGCGGAGCTTTTCAGCGCAGCAAAAGCCACCACCACCACCAGCGAACCACGGCTAATCTTACCTACGGTTAGAAACGCTTTAGTTATACGATAGTACTTGAGAGCTCCTCTCTCTCTCTGCCTGCGCCGTCGCTGCTGCTCCATAAAACTTCGAATGTACACACAATCTAGCTTTAACTCGCACATACGTTTTTCGGAGGCAAGATGAAAAAAAAAAAAAAAAGAATTACACGTCTCTTTACTTCGCGCTCTCTTACTCGGCCCTTTCCTCGTTTTCTGGCAATGGTTCAAGAGAGAGAGTTATAAAACGCCTGGTCGTAAAACGATCCTCCCCGGGGCTGCTGCAGCCGGGAGATATGTACTTGCGCGCGCGGCACATTATTTTTGCGCAGAAAACTTACTTACCAACTAACGGCAAAGAGAGTAGTAGTGGTAGTGGTACACGAGGATCGACGTTTAATTTCAACGAGTGTAGATGTCGCGAAGCACAGTAAAAAGCTGTTAGGAATTTTATTCGCCGACGACGATGCGAGTATAGTATAGGATCTCTTACTTTATAATAAAAGCTTTTGAAATTAGATGGAATGCGTTGATAGTCGGGCGTGCACGCGCGCGCACGCCGTTGAATTAATCATCGCGCGACGAGTAATGGAAGAAACGATGTATCACAGACGAGAGATGAATCGATGAAAGAGAAATTAAATTTTCACTATACCGATCGAATCGAAATTTTCTCGACTCATTTGTTTAATTTATATAAGCGAGAAACGCAGATGACGAAGACTCGAATATTTTCATCGTTTTGACGAACGGCGCGAAATATTCCAAACGACATCATCATCATCATCCGCGTGTACGTCGCACCTTGAAAAATGAAAAATAAAAACGAAACCGACGTCTCTGCATTATTCATTCGAGAATCCTCTCTGCTCGCGTGTGTATGCGTCTGTTTATAATGATATCGGCTCGTCGCTCGAGTCGACGAGGGCTCGGTCATCTCCTGCGGAATTATCATACCGATGTATAATCCCTCTCGCTCTGGTAGAGCGCGCAACACGCCCTGTGAAATACAGATCACGTATAATATATATGCATATCATATTTGGCACACGATGTAAGTTAAAAATTATTCAAATCTCAGACAAGTTGCAAAGGTGCAGAAGCTCCTCGCTGCTACCGTGTATGTGTGTGTGTGCGCGCGCGCAGTATATATGAGTAATTTTGTGCTGTCGAGTACACGAGGAAGATGTATACCAGCTTGTATGCTTGATGCACACAACACAGTACGTATACGTATGTATTATACGAGCCAAAGGTTTAATGAACTTTGCGCACAGGCGGGTGTGTGGGCGGGGGTGGATTTCACATACACGATGCCCGTGTACAAAGGCGAACTTGCGGATGGACCCGGGTATTAACCACGCGCGAGCATCGTCGTATATGAAAATGTGCAGCTCTTGCAACTCCGCTGCTGTGACACTCTATATACCAATCAAACTTGGAAGCCGCGCGAACTCGAGAGTTTTGCACTGCGCGAGGATCACATACATAATCTCTCTCTATATATGTATGATATCTTGTCTTTCTCACGATTATGTGCACTTGAAAATATCGCCGCGCCAGCCGTATATAGCCAGTCGAGCGCAGAGCTCGCTCAAAAGCTCAGCGATATTTGACGCCCTTATATATAGCAGGGACAGAGAGAGAGAGAGAGAGAGAGAGATGATGCGACGATGTAACCGATACATAGAGTGGAGTGTAGAGAGAGAGAGAGAGACTTTGGTGGCATCGCGACGCGTATACGAGAGAGACACGAGTATTATTATGTGTGCACACCTTTTTTTTTGTTCTTTATGCTCGACTCGACGCGCGAGCAATTTCGCGCGTAATAATAATGACGATGATGCATCGATCTTTGGCACATTTTGCGTCAATACGTGCGTGTGTGTACTTTAAGTTCGCGCACACACACGTACGCGTATCATCGATCCTATAATACATATCGCTGGTGCGCGCGTGTGTGTGTACAATATACTCCACGGCGGTCGAGGTACTTCCGCTTTCCTCTCTCTCTCTCTCTTTTCACGTGTGTGTGTGTGTGTGTGTGCATATAAGTGCAGCACAGAACTCACTCTATATATATATACATATAATATAACCGTATACGCGCTGGTTCCGCTATGTGCACTATCTGTATGTATAATACACCGACTCTGCTACTGTATGCATGCGCGCGCGCCCGTGCATATGGATCCGCGTGTATATAGACGACTCGCGGCCGTGCCACACAAAAGTCTCTTTTGCAGCTCGCGGAATGAAAAAAATGCGCGCCCGCGTGTATATATAGTGCGTTGTGTCTATATATAAATATATACCAGAGAGAAAGAGAGAGAGAGAGAGGGTGTCTGCGCGCAATTACACGCCACACACACACACACACACACATATATATACCTGCATTATCGCATTATTTCCTGGAACTCTTCCTGGAGTTTTATTGTTTCTGAATGAGACGCGCGCGCGCCTGTGCGTATATGCCAAGTATGTGATGTTATGGGTGTGTATGCAGCAGCGATCGTGTCGCGCGTGGTATTTCATTTTTCGATCGGCTGCGGATATGTAAAGCGTGGATGTATATCGTTTATACCGATGATTCATCGATAGTAGTAATACAATCATATATTGTACTTTCGGGTTCGCTAATCTGTAATAATGTGAAAAATTGTATACATTTTTCACCGCACACTCCGTGCATACACACGGATAGCATATAACTACCTATTAAAAGCTGAGTCGCGCTTCGTTAGAAAAAAAAATTGCAGCAGCCGAGGATGCGCGTCTCTCTCTCTCTCCATACATACAAAGTCGATTATTATAGCCGCGTCCATTGTCAAGGTTGCATGCCTTTACACAGCCTGCACAGTGCACACCGCCCGCCTCTCTCGGTGTACTATACAGAGCTATGCGGCGCCCGTTTTCCATGCTGTGTATTTTATATAAGGTACCCACACACACACATACGAATACGCACTTATGCGCTATGCTGCGCGGCAGGTATGCATGCGGTACTATTCAGCAACGAACAAAAAAAATGATAAAAGGAAAAAGGAGAGAGAGAGAGAGAGAGAGACGAGAAAAGTAAAGATGACCGAGGGAAAGTTGTATTATGAGCTACACACGATGCACGGCTGCGACGAAATTAAAAGTGAGAGAGAGCGAGTATACATCGATGATACGTCTTTGTCAATCGTGTTCGGCAAATATGAGGCCGCGCATCGATGTTACGAGCGTGTCACTTTTGCATTTCACCGAAGGCGACGACGACGAGTGTCGGTTGTTGCACTTTCACGCTCGCTCGAGACGCGGTATATATACGTAAAAGTATTCAAAGCTTACCTTATGTTCGTCCCTTTAAACGATCGATGAACAAGGCCAATTTCATCTATTTATACCAAAAAATTACGCGAATTATGTATACGAGATAATTTGCACGGGCCGAGCTTCGCAACGTATCGCAAATGGGTACATCGTATCGCGTACAAAACGTGCCCATCGCGAATAATAATTCGAAGTACAATACTTGGCTTTGTTTTTTATACGAAGGTGTATATGATGGACGAACGAGAGGTGAATCGATAATTCGGAGCTCTATACGTATAATAACGAAAGAAAGAAAGAAAGAAACGTCGCGGCGTATATATACATCGTGTTCTTGAAATTCTCTATAGATGAGACAATGCCAAGTGTCCGAGCGCGACTCGGAGCTCATCCATGGATTTTCATTTCATAAACAATTCAGCTCAGGTGCAGCGGTAGCAGTCAGCGGTAGCAGCGCACACAAACGATCCTCGCGATGACGACGATCGCAGCTACTATCTAAAGTCTCTTTTTCGTATATATTATATGTAAGCAACAATAATACGCGCGGTTTATTTTCTCTTTTCTCGTTGATGTATATATATATATTCACGCGGCGGGGGCACGCAACGATCTCAACGCTTGTGTATATAATGCCGCGAGTATATAAGAGAATCTTCTTCGTATATAACGACGACGATGGTGCGCATACACACACACACAACTCGCGACGACGACGATGATGATGATGATGATGAAAAAAAAGAAGATGAAGAGGCACGCAACGCTACCTATATAATACACCTTTCCTCGGCGCGGTAGCAGGAGCAGCAGCAGCAGCAGCAGCAGCACGAGGCGTAAGGCTCTTTTTCTCATTCTTCGATGCGCGCCTTTGGACTGCCAAGAATTTTTCCCTTTCTCGAAGCAGCGAGAGAGCCGCCGCCGCCACCGTACGCGGCTAAAATAATATGCGTGCGTGCGTGCGTGCTTGCGTATAGCGCGCAACACGCCTATCCCGCATCTCCTTGACCATGGATCTGCGTTCCTATACACTACTACTGCATTTATGTATGCGCGCAGCGAGCTGCTCGAGCGGCGCAGAATTTTCTTCTCAAAATGTACATGTTATATTGTAGTTTGGATTTCGTATATGCGCATGACTGATGTAATTCATTGGCACGGTTGCAAGTATCGTATCGTAAAAGGATACGTTGTACAGCGGCGAACTCCTCGCGATTATTATAACCATAGCGCTAAAAGTACACATACCGTGTGGCGGCGGCGGCGGCGGTGAGCCTGAACAACAAAAAATAGACGAGAGAAATCGTTTGCCCATTTACTATACAGTATAATATCGTACGTACGTGCAGCAGCAGCAGCAGCATCCCTGTGCTGCACTGCGCACAGAGGCTAACGTGTGTGTATATAGATAGGTACCTTTAACAGGAGAGGATGGAAATAAAACTGGTCGTCGCTGGTGGAGGAGCTGAGAGAGAGAGAGAGAGAGAATTGCGCAAAATCTTGTTATAGCTGAGCTGCTCTCTTATAGTACATAGAGTGCAGCATCAGCGACGCGGCCGGCGTTGGCGCCGTTAATTTTTTGCTCTCGTCGTCGTCGTTGCTCCAGCCTCAGCAGCAGCAGCAGCAGCTCCGCTGCAAAACAATCACTTTTAACGATGTTGACGTATTTATTTGCAACGAGTTTGGAGCACAAAAAAAAATTCAACGGGGAGTGTATAGAGGCAGCAGCAGCAGCAATCGTCAATCGTCGTTGCGCGCGAGTCGTTGACCTTGTGTGTGTGTGTGACGATGCACACATGTTAGCATTGACGTACGTATCGAATAGAACGAATGATTTTTTTTTCAGATAAAAAAAAGCGAGAAGTGAGAAAAAATTTCCCAAACACTCTCTCTCTCTCTCTCTCTCTGTTCTTGAACAATCGATGATGATGCGCCGCGTGCAGCTGCCTGCGATTAAATCAAAATCCATTCGCACCCCGTTAAAATAAAAAATAAAGAAAAAGAGCGTAAATGGCGATTACGACGAATAGAGTATATAATAAAACTCTTGCGCCTGTTATATTATATAGCGTACATAGGTACATGTGTCTGTTTGCACGTGCGGTCGTGTGTGTGTGTATATACGATGATTGTATAGCAACCAAACAAATCTGTCCCTCTCGTTCTCTCCCTCTTGCCCTACAATGAGCCCATATTATAGCGTGTACGTGTGTACAAATGAATTCGGTATATATATTATGATGATTTCTCTCTCTCTCGCTCTTCGTGAGCGAGCTGTAACCTGCATATATACACTTGTGCACACGCAGGTATACATCATCATGTGCGAGTTGGGGTTCTTTTTAAACTTGGGTACGAATCAAAACGGAAAATGTTCTTTTTTTTTGCATCTCTTTCTCTTTCTCTCTGTTTCGTCGGTGCGCTCCTCGCTTCTATACTAATAATAATAATAATAATAGTAATAATCGTCGTCGTCGTCGTCGTCGTCGCACACACGCGCTTCTATATATGTTAGCCAAGGCTCCTACCTGTTTTTTCAGCGCACCTGCGCTTCCTGTCGCTCGTGTGTGCATGCGTTTATGTATACACGCGATGATGCATACGTGCTGATGCGTGTTGGTGCTGCTGTTGTTGTTGTTGTTGTTGTTGTAGTATTAAGCGTATATAGTGGCAACGATGGGAGCGGTCAGTGCACGATGCGTTAATTTCGGAGTCAGAAATCGAATCGGGACTATATACATCGAGTATAGCTACGAGACATTTTGTTCTTCGTATATATATACAATATTTCGCGCTATACGAAACATTGTAAAAATTCGTGCACCTCACTGAAAAAAAAAGAAGGTGGAAAAAATTAAATTACAATATTTAACCCTCTCTCTCTCCGCGTTCTTTTTTTTATTTTTTCGCGTCGAGGCAGCAGCAGGAAGATTTTGACTTCCTGTTTCCTGTCTGCGCGTATATATATATATACACGTGAATATTATAGTATGTATGTCGAAGGGGGTTAAACACAACCGAGCGTTTCGCGCTCGCAGAGAGCTCGCTCCGCAGTTCGAGTGAGTCACGACTCGCTAAGCACTCTATGCGCTACCTACTGCCACTACTATACTAGTACTACTATTGCTGCTTTACGCATGCCAAGGATTTATACCTGCGCCCGATCTGCGTGCAGCAGCAACAGCAGCAGAGGCAGCGGCACAAACACAGCCATCAAGTGCAAATTTACGAGACTCGAGGAGTACAGCTCCGAGACGGGTGAGCACAAGCGTTGCATCGGTGCTTTGCTATACTGCTATACTACTTTAGTCGAGGGTGCTCGAATACGGCGGCATTGGCGGCGTCTCGTTTCCTCGTAAAAACTCGAGGCCAAGGTATAAACGAGATTTGTGGAGCTTTTATGTGTGTTATATGTAGGTGTATATAGGCAATTGAAACTCTTGTACCAGGGCGAACAGCTACTGCCACTGCTGCTGTGTCTGTCCCATGCACACGCACACTGCACAGTGCGTTTTTGTATGAGACGACATAAAGATGATTTATTTTTTTTAATAATAAAAAAAATACGCGCACGCGTTCATCGAAGCTTATAACGAAGCGATGACTCAACCTCGGGCACTTCTCGCCCTTTTTCGCCATCTTATCATTGTTGTACCATATTATAAATATTAAAATCGCCGATACTGCGCTCGCAGCAGCTTTCAATGACTCCGCGCGATTATCGCGCTCATAATAATGGGGCGGCTGCGATGGCTGCGTTACATTTATAATTTTTTTTTTCTCTTTCATTTCTAACGTATATAATACGCTTAACACTGGCGATAAGATTCGGAGCGAGTGCCTCGCTCTCTCTCTCTCTCTCTCTCTCGAACTCTTATCTCCGTAATGTATATAAGTGGCATGCGACTTCTCAATTTATATAATGTATAATATCGATCGTTGCACCTATTATTATACATTTAGAGATATATTACTTTTTCTCGAATTTTTAATGCGTGTATCATCATAATTGTTACAACGCGATAAACACTTCGAAATAGTACATAGGTAATTTATACAAGTGTCTCTCTCTCTACTCGCATCGCGCGCCTTACGAGAGAGCATTGTCATGTATGTATAGCCGAAGAATATCGCGCGATAATAGATAACGGCGCGACACAGACCTGTGCCGAGGTACATTATTTCTCATTCGTTGCGTTCCTCTTTTTTTTTTTTTTTCAATTCTGATATCAACTCGCGATAATGAAAAATGTATATACGATACGCGCGCATTCCGCGTATAGTGTGTCCCGCTGCTGCACACACATACGTACGATAATAATACGTCAACGACGAGCTCTGCGCCGCCGTTGCTCCAGTTGCCTCTGCTGCTGCTCGCGTTGTATACATAGATATATTTATTATATAAAATATATAAATATCGTTTTTCATCCGTGTGTGTATTATTTTTTTTCACCGTGCGTCTTCCTCTCATTTTCGCCAAGCGAAAAGAGTTATTTTATCGTGCGATAATCGCGCCGGCGACGAAGGAGAAAAAACAACATACGGTGCAAGTGTTTGTGACTATGTGTGTGTTTGTGTGCACACAGCGTGTAAAAATCCACAAGTGCCAGTGCATGTGTGTCTGTGTGTGTGTACGAGTGTCTGTGATTGGGTGTAAAAAAATTGCATAATATATGGGCGAACGCGCGAATAGAACGAGAGAGTGATATAAAGAGAGCAGCAGCAGCAGCAAAAAAAGGAGGCCGCAACACGAGCCCCCCCGATATAGCACAGAAATATGGCTTCGATGCTGAGCAGCGGCTGGGAGCGGGTCAGGCCCGCCTGCGACGACTGCTGGGCGAGATTCTCCGATCTCGACTGCTGGACTTACGTCGATCGCGTGCTGCCCGTCAATTGTTTCAGTTGCAGGTAACAACGAGATGGATATATATGTATTGCAAAAAAGAAAAGCTGAGCGACGTATACGCGCATTTTTTCGACGTCGGATATTGATAAAAGTCGCCTCTCGCGGCTCGGCTATGTATCGAATTCAATTAGGCTTAATTGTCACACGTCGCGCTGCCGTGACAGATATAGCATACAGATATATAACATAAGTGTGTCAACACCTTTGAATTGATAATTCCACCTGTTGTCTGCTATATTCCTTACCGTATATATTTAGCGCTTATATTTTCTAACGAAGTTGATACGATATACATAAATATATCGCGTATCCCTTCGCGTATATCCGGTGTCTTTTTATTTTGTATTTTATTTTACTTTTTTTTATTCATCGTCTCGACGCGCTGGTGCTGACCAGGCATTCGATGCAGCTGTGCGAATGTACACTTTTTCGCACCGACGTTCGCACGTATACACGGCGCAATCTCTCGTCGTATATATATATACGTATATATATACAATGCAAATCAACCGAGTGATATGGTTTTTTTCTCTCTCTTTCTCTTCCTTTATCGGTCGATAATTATTATTTTTTTTCATTTTCTCGGTACGTGTTGTAAGTCCCCGTTGCAAGATTAAGCGTTTATATATATACTCTTACAGTATACCGGTACGAGTATGTAGGTATATAGGCGAATTTTTTAGTATAGCATCTTTCCGATAAGACTATTTGAAGATGATTCATAAATATACGGTATTAGCGCGTACACAACTTCGATACGTAGATAAGGAATTAGCTGCAACATCAACGGCCGTTTTTCGACGAGCCGGTACATAATATAATAATGCATCCGAGCGCAAATCCGGTGTTTTTGCCCTGTCTCTTCGAAATGGTAAATAAAACGTAAGTAAAAAGAAAAGAGGAGACAAGACTCTCAAAAGCCTCTAAAGACCTTATACACACACACGTTGCGCGCGTTGTCTCTTCTGCGCGCTGTGGCTAACTAAAGTTGAGAAACGTATATATATATATATATATATAGGAAAATGAATAGAAAGAAAATACTAAGAAACCAAAATAATGTTTCGCGCTCGCTCTCTTGGCGCATGCGAGGTGCTCTCTCTGCTGCTGCGGCCGGCAGTCAAGAGAGGAGTCCGGTTTCGTCTTATGTGTGCATGCCTTCGTTTACCTTAACGTCGTGTATTCTTTTCTGTTACTTTAAGGCTTTTGCGCGCGTGGGAAGTGAGAGAAAGAGCGGATTTTCTTCTTCTACTTTTTTTTTTTCATTATGTGTCTCTCTCTCTCGTTGTCGTTGTTGTTGTTGTTGCGCGTTGTTGGCTTTGCGTTATATTATTATATATATGTTATGTGTGCGCCAAAACACGGTAGACTATCTTCCTACCTTCTTGCTTTACACCATCGACACGCGTAGTACGTACTCGTATATAATGCGATTAGCTTTATACTTTTTGCTGCTGCAGCGAGAACGAAAAGTCATTCCGCGACACTTATTCAATAAACCCAGCTAAATAATAATACATACGAATTTATTTGTTCTCTCTTCGATTTTAATCCCCGTATATATATATGCCTCGCCACGGAGATAAGATTGTGCATATTATATACAACGCTGACTGCAGCAGCTCAGTCGAGAAGAGTAAAAAAAAAATCCCGTAACTTTTTGCGCTGTGCACCGCAAGGCTCCTCGCACACACACACACACACACACACACACACACACACACACACACACACACACACACACACACGCATACGTTATACTTTTTAACACGCTTCGTTGATACATAAATACCACGCAGCAGCGATGCGCGCGCGCACACACGCACACGCAGACTTGTTTATATATATAGATAATTGGTGCCTTAAGATGACAAGACGCGGAAGTGCACACACATCCACCCACACGCGCGGGCGCGAGATAGCGCTAGCCGTTTTAGCGGGTAAAAATTTAATTACAAAGAAGGAAGTAATATATAAAGACGATTTATTTATTATAATATACCTTGGGCTTCGAGAGACGAGAGAATCGTTTGTATACGATATCGTGTATAGAGGCAGTAGCAATACAGTAAGTAGCCATGTATACAATAGATTTTCTATTAAACGCCGAGAGTTATGTTATTACACGTATATTAATGTCCCCATTGCGCCGGGCTTCTTTCTAAACGTTCCTCTGTGCGTGTGTATGCAGCGCAGAGGGTGGCGTACCAAAATGAGCACGAGCAACAACAACTACAATGACAAAAGCACGTGTGCTGCGAAACTTTCACGTGTCGAGCGACAAGCGGCATACATAAGTGCATGCATGTAGCAGCAAGGATCGCTCCCAAAATTGTAATAATATATCATATAGAGGTGAACAGCAGCCTATCCCACGTGCGATTATACGCGCAGGCTAACTAAGCGCTCCGATCTCGTTGAAAAACGATAAACTTTCTTCTCGTTAAAGAGCATACAGCAGCAGCTGCAGCGGTATGAACAAGAGCAACGCGACTTTAATTAAAATATATTATATGCATAGATGCGTGCGTTTTACTATCTACTATACTACTATACATGCGGAGCACACGTGCGCGAGAAAAGATCGTTAGCATTAATATCAAATGTAGCCTTGAAACAAGCTCGCGACTTTGAGAGATTCGCTATCGGCGAAATAGTTTTTTATCGTCGCGGAAAAATGCGCGTAGCAACTGCTCCGTAAGAGTGAAATTAACTCACTGCTCCGTTGTAATATATATCATATCTATCTCTGTGTACGATGCAATTTTGCCCAAAGCTCCTCGGTGTGGTGCACTTCTGGTGCGCGGCAGCAGCATATTGCGTAATTATCCTTCTTCATAATATGCGACGACGACGAGTATATGTGACTCTCTCGGGCGAAACGTTACTACAACTGTGTGACGTGTATATTACATGTGCGTGTAATGTGTCAGCGAGAGAGAGATACTCGCGGATCCTGGGAAATGAAGAAAAAATTCTGCTTTCGTTCGCATGCTATATAATATAATATAAGCTCTAGAGTGCTGTTCGCGCACGAGGCTCGAAATAATATCATCGTATACGTATATTGACGAAAAATCGTAATGATTAATGGAGCGAATATGATTTAGATTCGAGTTTTTTTTTTTGGCTGACCGTTTGAGAAGTCGAAGAGAGAGATTATTACATTACGTACGCATGGGGTATATTCCGTGAGCGCGCGGAGTCTTTCTTATATAGGAATGAGGATCGAGTCGATCGTGTGTTCGCACGGCACACACATATACCTTATACGCGGAGGGATGAACGTTGAATTTCGTAGAAGAAACTTAACTTGAGCGCAAAAGGTTTTTTCTTCTTCTCCTTCTTCCCCGATTGACAATGAGCCAAGTTCCTTTATTTTCTTCCACCGGTGGTGGTGGTGGCGGCGGAGGAAGTTGTGTATACGCGCGTTGGCCATATATTTTCGGCGTATTCTTATAGTTATTTTTTTGTGCGTACGAATCGTTTTTGTAATGTATATTATAAAGCCCCCGGTGTCGAACGTTTAACCTGCTCCGTTTTTTTTTTTTACATTGTGTTGGTACCGAGCGGCCGCTCGCAAATTTTGTGTGAAAATTCATTAAATGCCAGCCGCGCGACTTGTGGGAGAGACCGTGTGACATACTAAATATTTTTGAAAACATTCAACGACTCTCCGCACAATTTCCTTTTTCCTTCCCAAATAGATAACCGAAAATGTAACCGAAAAAAACATCCGCATCTTATAAATCTCTTTTTCGTATGGTAACCACTCGTAGATATATTGAAGTACAATATGCATCGCACACTCACACACACAAGAGGTGTATTATAAATTATGATACGCTTGCGCGCGAGACATTGCACTTGAAATTCTCTAAAAATAGCCCCTTTCGTATCCTCTGCGGTATGCGTTGTTGCTCATATATATATATATATATATATACATATATGCTCCTCGAGCAAGTCCGCATGATCCTCACTCGGGCTTGACTCACGCACGCATATTTTTCTTATATATAGTGCATGTGTGTGTGAGTGTGTGTGCGCGCGCGAATTGTGTATACTATATAGCGTAAGGTGTACGTATACCTGCGTGGCGGCGGCGGCGGCGGCAGCAACTTCGGAGCAATAACACACACGTGCGCGCACGTGTGTATGTCCATGTGCAAGCGACGACGGCGGCGGCGGTGGTATTCGATCGCGGACTATACACACTATAGCTCTCTCGCACACACACACACACGTACAGACAGACACGTACACGGCGGGAGTTAGCTCCGGCTGAGCCTATACGTATAGTATAGTGTATAGCGA
>JAPMIB010000084.1:723714-816924 GCA_034770305.1 Trichogramma dendrolimi | reverse complement strand
CCACGGCACGCGCCACATCGTGCTCTCGCAGCTCGTAAAAATATTCGCTCATGCCAAAGTGTATTACATACTAATAGTGTAACAAAACTATAATTAGCCTTGAGTATACGTATTTTACATGTGCAAAGTGTATTTTATAGTGAACACCATTAGAAGCACATACTGCAAATACATGCGAATGCCCCATCGGCGTCAGTCAAACCAGTGCAACGCACGCGACCGCCATTATGTATAAAAGAAAAAACGACACCTCGCCAAATTCACTGGCCATTCAATCTGATCTTCAAAAACTCAATCAACAAGCCATGTCACATCTGACTGGAGATAAAAAGCCACTAAAACGCGTCTTCACACCGAATCTCACGAGAGGCGGTAAGCGAAACGCAGCTAAAGAGACAAAAGATGATGCATCAAAAACAAAGGTTAAGCCAACTCAAACAAGCACCACCAAACAAATCTCATCGTCATCAACATCGCTTGCAAAGCAAACAGTGCCGATCATAAACCAAGATAATTCACAGCTAAAAGAAAGTGATAAAACAAAGCAAGTGAAAGTGCTTATAAAGAAAGATCATCTCAAAATGGCGGGCGACCACACGGGTGAAGGCGGAAATGAGGCAAGCGGGGAAAATCTAACCGCCACCAGCGACAGCAATGTAACGCCACCTCTCGCTAGTACTGGCCGTGACAGTAAGATGGCGCCACTAAACATAGAACTCGAGTACAATGACGAGGATGATGACTCGTGCAGAAGTAGCACAACATCTAACCACAAAGTATCAAGGCAACCGCCTATCTATGTAAAAAACCGTTCCTCGCAAGAGATAATGAAAATATACAAGGATAATAATATCAAAATGTGTTTTCTCATAAAAAAAACCTCAAACAATAGCTGCATACTAAAAACCAGCAATATTGAAGATTTTATGAGCACACGTGAAAAACTGAAAGACATGGGTATTGAATATATAACTTTCACCCCAAAAGAAAAAAAACTCAGATCCATTCTGCTAAAAGGCTTGCATGCCAACACCTCTTGTGATGAAGTTATACAAGAAATAGAGCAGCTAAACCTAGATCAAGTCTCCATACACAAAGTTAGCATTTTTCAAGGCAAGCCAAAGAACGGCACCACCTTTTTATTACAGCTATCTGCTGATAACACCACAAAAGAGCTGACAAAAATTAATTTCCTTCTGCATCAAGTTATTCGCTGGGAGATGCTTCACCGAACAGAACCGCAACAATGCAAAAGATGCCAGAGAATTGATCATGTCGCATCAAACTGCAACATGGACTACAGATGTGTCACGTGTCTCGACAAGCATGAACCAGGCCAATGCAAGTTGACAGAAAAAACCAATGCCTCAGTTCAGTGTGTATTGTGTGGAATGACTGGCCATCCAGCATCATTCAGAGGCTGCGCTGAAAGGCAAAGGCAAATTGAATTGATCAACAGTAAAAAAAACAACCACAATAGAAACAACATATCCAGAGGCACATATGCCAACATAACAAAAGGCTCGACAACCGTTCACCACCATGAAACAACTACATATGACTCAGCACGCCATGAGTTAAAAGCTAAGGACATTTCAAAAGCACCTGACAATCAAATCAACGGCAACAATTATATCAGCAACAATCAAGAGTCGACTCAACACAGTTCCATAGGACGTCTCACCACACATGAAGCGAGAAACGAGGACTACATCACTGAAAGGTTAAAACATTCGAATCGATACCAAATTTAATAACTTTCTAGGTAAACTAAATGGCATATTCGGCCTCTTAAAATCAGAATTCATTGATATTGTAAAAAATGAAAACAATAACTTGTACACTATGAAAACTCCCAAAAGATACAATACATTTATGAAAAATTGGATATGACATGGAAGGAATAAATCCTAATCATGCAAATAACCTAGCCTTAAGCAACATTAAAATCATGTCATTAAACGTAAATTCAATTGTATCTCTGTACAGGAGAAATAATCTTGGAGTTTTCATCGACAAACACAAACCAGATGTACTGGCAATCTGTGAAGCTAAACTGTCAAAAAAGCACAGACTCTCTATCAATAATTACACTGCATTTAGGAACGACAGAGACAACAAAGGTGGTGGCACAGCCATACTGGTCAATAACAGAATCAACTGTTCAAATATATCTTTAGTTTGTAAATTAGATATCATAGAATGTACAGTTATCAAAGTTAACCTCATAAATAATAATTATTTAACTATAATTGGATCCTATGCGTCCCCCACTCGCAATTCAAGTTTAAGTGCTGACCTAGATAAGCTGTTTGAGGAGCTGAGACTAGAGAACACTTCTGATGATTACATTTTGATAGGTGACCTGAACACAAAGCATTTCAATTGGAACAATCCAATTGCTAGTAACAATAGCAGAGGCAGGCAGTTGAACCATTGGCTAGATAACTCAGGCGTGCTCTACAACACAACACTTTTATTCTCTCAAATCCCTACTTTGTATAAATCAAATAGCTTCATCGACATTGCCTTATTAAAAGATAGCTGCTCACCCACTGAACACTATCTAATAACTCAACATTTTGAAAGTAATCACAGGGCTATTGAAATCACACTGAAACTAAACAATCAATTATTAAATATTCCATCAAAGGAAAGCCCCCTTAAATATCTATACAAAAAAACTAATTTAAAAAAATTCAATCAAAGCCTTGATCAAAACCAAATCTCAATTCCCACCAACAAAAACCTTTCTAGTAATGAAATTGATTATTATATAAAAGAACTTCAAAGTTCAATATTGGGAGCAGTCCAGGCGTCAACGCCTACATACTCTGCATGTGACGGTAACTCTAAAGTTTTGAGCAAAAAAATACAACAGCTCTATAAAGAGAAACACAACTTACAAACTAAGTTACACAAAATATGCAACAAAAAAGACCCAGCTTCCATTGAAATTTATAAATCCCTCAAAAATAATATGAAAAGCGTCAAACAAAAACTCCAGTACGAGTTCAGTAAGGAAGCTAAAGATAATTGGGCAGACCTCATTAAGAGTATAAATTACAAAGAATCGGCCAATTTTTTTCCAAAGATCAATAAATTTTTTAAGCCAAAAAATAACAATGAAGGGATAAAAAACCTAATCATCAGAAATAAACACGCAAAAATTCTCGAGATCTGTAAAATAAGCAAAGATAAAATAATCACAGACGAACATAATGACTACGTAGTCAATGACCCCCTATTAATAGACAATATCATTGGTGAATTTTTTCACGCGATCAACTCTAAAGATACAGATTCCAATTCAGCGTTAGAATCAATAGTCAACAAAAAAGTACATGAGTCAAAATCTAAGTTTGGCGCGCTCCCTCTGATTACTTCTTTTAACGACGCAAATCAAGCTTCGAGCCCAACCCTCCCCCTCGATAAAGCCAACTACTTTACGAATATGCGTATTGTCAAAAAAAGAATCCAACTTATGAAAAACAAAACATCCGCTAGGTGGGACGAAATTCTCAACGTGATTTTAAAAAAGCTAAACGACCAATACTATCACAACTACGCAGTAATTTTTAATAATTGCTTGAATAACAGCTACTTCCCGAACACGTGGAAAATTGCGAAACTCATCGTGCTCAACAATAAACCAGGTTTACCAATCGAGCTGGTCATCAGCAAAGTATTTGAAAGAATTTTAAAATCGCACATTAGCATTTGCTGTAAGGACATGAACATCATACCGGACTTTCAGTTCGGATTCAAAGAGGGCCACTCGACAGTTCACGCTATACACAAATTATCCTCAGACATATGCTGGAACCTGAACAGCGGCAAGATGACGGGAGCAGTGCTGGTCGACCTTCAAAAGGCCTTCGATTCGGTAAGGCTCGATGGACTCATTTCAAACTCTCCAAACTAAATTTACACCCTCACCTGTTTAAGATAATAGTAAACATGCTCGATAAGAAAAAATTCCAACTGGTCAGTACAGAAAAAGAAAACAAAAATAAAACCTTCACTATCACGAGGGGCTTGCAGCAAGGGTTGGTCAATTCCCCGCTGCTGTTTAATATATTCACGGCAGGATTACTCCAGTTATACGACCTAAACAAAATTAAAATTTCAGCTCTGGCGTTTGCTGATGACCTCATTTTATATACAGCAGATAAAAACCTGAGGATCATTCAGCACAACCTACAAGAAATATTTGACAAAATTTTTAACTTCTACGACCAGTGGAAACTGAAAGTCAACGCTTCCAAATGCGAAACCATCTTATTCAGACAACCACACAAAGACGTAAGTTCATACACCAGAAAGCACTGGAAGGAGTTCGCACTCACAGATCCAGTTACACTCACACAAATCCCTCACAAAAGAAAAGTAAAGTACCTAGGCATCGTGCTAGACGACCTTTTTAAATTCAACGATCATTTTAAAACTCAACTTGATAAAGCTAAATCTATGTTTAAAAAACTACATAACCTATTCTACTCACCCATCTAAATAGTAGAGCTAAAATCATTTTTTACCTTTGTTTGATCAGACCCCTTATCACGTACGGGTGTCCAATTTGGTTCAACCTGTCTGCTTCTGCTGTAGAAAAATTAAGATTGTTTGAACGCAGAGTGCTACGCGTCTGTCTAAAAAAATATAGAACTGCTAGCAGTAATTACGTCAAAAGAGTCAATAACTTCGATATACTTTCACTGGCCCAAATTCCTAGAATTGACACATTCATGATCTACCTTATTAGAAATTACATCAGGGGTTCTCTGCTCAGCAATTAAAATAGCCTTATCTTCTGTCCTTATTATTACAATAACAATTACATTAAAATCTCTCTGGCTAATGGGTATGTGCCCCCTGAAGCTTTTTTCTACCTAGACAATAACAATTTTATAATCGACAAAGATGGAAAACATCTACTGTACCATATCAGCAGAAACAATCTTAATAAAAGAATATGTCTAGAATTATTTAATGAAAATCATCTAGTTTACTGTAGAAGCTTAACCAAAGCTGATACTCTTATCTTAAAAAACTTTAATTACTTTAAGTAAACCTGTTTATATGTATATATGTTAATTTCCTCTAGTTTAAGTCTAAGTTAAGTTTAGAATAAGCAATCTCAATAGTAGCAAACTCTTAGTTTTTAACTTTTCCAAGAAGCTTTATGTCATACTATGCATTTTCACTTTGTATTACAAATTTTATAACTATAATCCACTGTATAATGGCGAGTGTCCTAAGAGATCATTCCATTCACTTCTAAATATGTCATATGTCAGAAGCTGGTACTCTAGCGCCTGAGCTACCAATCAGATTTAATATAGTTACCCCGTTTTAGTCAAATGTACTTGTAAAAAATATTTTATTTTGTTTGTTCGATTTTTTTTGATTTTTAAAAAATGTAATTCGTTACATTTTGAATAAAGTTTTCCAAAAATAAAATTGTTGTTCTTAGTATTTTTTTCAATTTTAAGTGAATAATAAGTAATTTAAGTGAATAAAAATCGAACAAACAAAATAAAATATTTTTTACGAGTACATTTGACTATAAAGCGGGTAACTATATTAAATCTGATTGGTAGCTCAGTCGCTAGAGTACCAGCTTCGAAATCAAATGATCCCGGGTTCGATTCCTATGCACGGGAGAAACTTTTTTTCATTTTTTCGATGACCAAAATATCCTCGTGGATCGTCTAAGAAAGTCCACGTGGATAAACTGGCAAATGTATGATCTTTCCTCGTGAATTTATAAACTGTCCTCGTGGAATCGATGTACTTTCCACGCTGTTTCCACGCTATTTCCACGCTATTTCCACGCATAATCCATCTCCGATCAGCATCGATTCCACGTAGCTGATCCACGAGGAAATCCATGCAACTATTTTCAACTGGGAAATTATACAATAAATGATAAAAATGGATTGATTTGAATTATTCAAAACAATCTTGAATTATTGTAAATCATTAAAATTTAGTACTAATTTTACCTTCCTACTTAATTGTAATGGATCAGTATAAATAATTACCAAGACAGTCGGATGTTGAAACTATCACTGCTGAATAGGCTTATAATTTTTAAATAGAAAAATTTTCTATTTTTCAGTACTGAACTCTGATTATCTGTCACTCGTCACGCAACCATTTTGAATCCCGAAAGTCAAAATTACATGGACTCATGAAAGCTCATAAACTCAATGTGCTTACATTTTAACCATTACATATAATTTTTTACCTATGATTTAAATTAAGAACATAACATCATAGTAATTGGACTTTGCATAAAATTTGCCAGTTCCAAAAGACCAATTAATTATTTTTATACTTGCAAATGAATACCACATGAATCTAAAGTAAGAATGAAAAAAAGAATTGATAATAAATATACGATAAAGCTGGATGATGCATAAGACAAAAACTTTATAGAAAAACCATACATATTGATATCATATTTGTATAATAATGCATTTTCTTTACGTTTTAGATTTGATTAAAACATGTTCTTTTCAACACATACATATTGAAAAGGAAATTCGTCCCGAACAGAATAGACCCATGCAGTTACTATACTGTAAAAAAATTAAAAATCCAAATACTGTTAAGCGTCACGTCAAAAATAAAAAGTATTGCGATAAATTAAAAACGATATGAAATTTTTTTCTATTTGTCATTCTAATATAACCAAAATCCTTCAAAAAATTACATTTCCTTTAGGAATCTTTGAAGTAAGCGCAGAATATTCCTGTAAGGAATCCTTGAGGTAAGCTAAGAATACCTGAGTGTAATCCTTTAGGTAAGCGTAATATTCTTGTGGGTATTCCTTGAAGTAAGCGTGTAATTCCTGTGAGTAATCCTTGAAGTAAGCGAGGAAATTCCTGTGGATAATCCTTGAGGCAAGCAGAGAATACCTATCGGTACTCCCTGAGGTAGGCAGAGAATACCTATGGGTAATTTCTGAGGTAAATGCGAAATTCCTGTGGGGAATCCTTGAGGTAAGCGAGGAATACCTGTGGGTAATCTTTTAGTTAAGCGAGGAATACCTGTGGGTAATACTCTAGGTAAGCGAGAAATTCCTGTGAGGAACTCGTAAGGTAAGTGAGAAATACCTATGGGTAATTCATCAGAAAATTGCGAAATTTCTATGGGTATGTATCAGAAAAGCGTGTGTGGAACCGGCAGAACAACGTGAATTTCCCGCACGAATCCTGCACAATCAAAGCAAAATTCCGGTAGTAATTCTGGCAAACAAACGTGAAAATTTCCTACATGATATTCTTGATTTACGTGACTGTTGAATATTTGACGAATTTATCTGAGGCCGAAATCAACAAAATTTTGTTCGGGGAAGCTCGATTTATAACCCTCATTATTATTCCTGCATGAAATCCTGCAGAATTTGGCGTTCCGAATTTACCCCAAGATAATACCCGCAGAAATCCCTCAGCACTCCCTGAGGATTTACTCGGGGATAATTTAAGGTGAGGGGGGGGGGGGGGGGGGTCTTGACTAAATTTAAAAAAAAAAAAATTTTTTTTGGTGAATCGATCATTTCTTAATATCACTAAGAAATTATAAATCGGCTCCAGTTCTTTTTTACAATGTGATGAAATCGTATGAAAATCATTTTATAACTCAGTATACTCCAAAATCTAATAGTATGTACATCATGACTTTTAATATAGTTTATAATAATAAAAGTATAGTCACAGATCCCATTTCAATAATTACAGTACGAGTTTCACATCGGTTCCTTAAAAGTTAAAAGTTTTTCGGATTTTCACATATACGCCCACATATAAACTGCTCACGTCGAAATAAGTTTCAAAATTGGAGATGTAAGGTAAGACTGACTTTTTTAAATTATAGGAGATCAAAGAAAGAAAACTATTAAAGTAATTCAATGATAATTTTGAATTTTATTAATATAAGAATAGCCTAAATTGATTTCAATATATGTTTGAAGTAATAATTAGACTCTTTGAATTTCAAACAATTTTACTTCCGTATCATACCAAATGGGTGGTTCGATGTTTCTTAAGTAGATCACACCCCACATATAAGTTCTAAACCATGCAGAGGTGCCAGTGTTAGCTTGATATCTACGAATGAGAATTGGGTGGGGTACAGGTAGTAATCCCACTAATGTTCCATGTTGTAGAAATTTAAGAATTTCTCCTTCATCCGTGAGACTTCTGCAAAATAAATAATTATAATTTTACATTTTATGAGCTTATCCCTGAGTAAGGTAGATTTCAACTTACTTATCTATACAAATTTTTTCCACTTGTGGAACGAGAACTTGTAGCAAACGCATGATTGTTTGAAGTGGTAATTTACTTTTCCATTGATTTATCCAATCTATTGTTGGTACCCATTCGTCATTTGTAATTGATAAAATAGATTGCTGTGATGGATCATTGATTTTTTTAATCTGTAATTGTTTAATGAAAAGGAAAAAGATTTATTTTTTCATATTTAATGCATTTTATTCAATTATAAGCCAAGTATGAGTGATGTATAAATACAATTTTTCAGTCTAAAAAAATTGCGAACAGAGATTGTGCCTTACATGAACATAACAAAAAACACATCAAAAATTTGTGCCTATACTAAGTTATGCTCAACGAATTTAAATAACGATAATTTCAGAGCTTAATACTATTCAATGATTGTCGAAAACTCATTTTTTATTTACTCCTTACTGAAAGAATCCATATAAAATTCACGTGAATTTTACATGAAGGATTTACGTGAAATATACAAGGATTTTACATGAAATCTATGTAAAATTCATGTAAATTTCACGTGTATCTTACGTCAAATATTTCGAGGGGGATTTGATGAAAATTTTTTACGTGAAATTGACGTAAAATATGCGTAAAATTTATGAAAAACTACACATGAAATTCACGTAAAATACATGAAATTCCTGTGGAGCATAAGTGAATTTTATATAAAATGTATGTGAATTTCATGAGTGAATATTGTCATTTGTTACCAAGAGAATTGAGTGACAATGTCTTTACATGAAATTTACGTAAAATATATGTAATATTTGATATAAAATATACATGAAATTCATATGAAATAATTATTGCTAAAATGTTCGGAAGATTTTCATAAAAAATAATTATTCGCCTGTATGGTTTGTTTGAATCATCGCAGATATTTCAATAGGTTTTCCAGAGGACAAAGTAATTTCACGAAATTGTATCAGTTTTTCGCAGATTTTCTTAACGATTGAGATTTCCTCGGCCAAAATTAAAAGGTGAGTTACTTAGGCCCAACAGTTCAGCCCAGACTCGGCGGAAGGCCCACAAACCTCCTAGGAGAGGTAAGTGTGATTAAAAGAGGTCCTGATATAAACATTCTTGCCGACGGCATTTGAGTTGGGTCTTACCCGTTCAAGCCGATTTGCCCGTCGCATATAGATATATATATATACTAGGGGGGCTGCGCCCCCCTGCTCGCTCCGCTCGCCAACCCCCCGTTACAAAAGACAATTATTAATATGAGAAATAATAACACCAATTTAATGTTTTGGAATAATGAATATTATTTTTTTTGAAAATTTTTGAAATACTTAGCAATATTGTTAATAAATTCAACTATATCGTTTCCACACCACCTATGAGATGTTTTAATGTAGGCAAACTCTATGCTATCAGTCATCGGAACATACAAGCTTGATATTTTATTAGAAAGTAAAGAATATGATACAGTTATATATGAACATGGTATGAAATTGGAAATTAAAAGAGATCCAAACATTACTGGTATCTAAAACTTGGAACTTTGGAATACTTTACTCGACTCGAAGCAAGGAATAATGTCGATTCTTTAATACATTTTCTTTTCTACAAAAACTTTACTGCGTCTGTTTACAGTTATGTATAATTTACCACTATAAAAGTAAGATTTACTGTTAACTTATAGACAGCTGTCTGAATCATTAACGTGATCTGAGAAAAAACGTTCGATCTGTTCGGCTAAGAAAATTTTGAGTTTAAAAAGCCGAGAGTCTTCACTATCATCGATCAGCCAAAAAAATATGCATCGTTCCTCATAAGTTTTCAAATCGACCTTTTCTTGCATATCTTTCATTCTTTCATAGCTTGGGATATCTCGATCCGCCTCATTTTTGTCTGTGGCATAACTGTCACAATCTACATGAAAAAAACCGCTGCCAATTCATTGACAAAGAGCTTCCTCATAAAAAAATACCAATTAAATTTTTTTTTAAATAATGAATATTGTTTTTTTATAAAAAATTAAATATTTAATTAAAAATCACCATAACATTTCCTGTAATCATATAAATTAAAGTTAATATGGTGTGTTGTATTGGTGTAACAAAATTTTAGAAATTTAATGAAGTCTTACATTTGAATATGTTTGGTAAATGTAATTAATTGTAATTATTGTGAAGAAAAATCAATGAGCCACATAGGAAGCAAAAAAAATCCAGGCATTTATACGTAAGAAAATGAAAAAAAAAATTTTTTCCAAATTTACGAAAAAATCTTAGCCAAAAGGCCATGTATACATACATACGAACATTTTGAGAATTCAATCAAGTTTACAAATATGTAAACCAAATTGTCCTAGGAGGTTTGGTTCAAAATCTCGTTTTCGAGCCTATCACAGAGCTTACTCTATGAGGAAGCAAAAGCACAACTGTTCATTTCCTGAACAGCTGATAATATTCCGTGAATCTCTATCTTTTTGGTCTTGAATTTAAGCTTAGCTGCTCTGCTTTCATGACGACACAAAAAAATAGTGGAAATTCCGGCATTCATACGTGAAAAAATGAAAAAAAATTTTTTTTTATCAAATTTACGAAAAAAAATTTCAAAAAATTTCAAAAAAAAATTTTTTTCCCGTCTATTTCCAAAAAACTTTTTCTGGCCTCATTAATACTACAAACGACAATGAATGCAATTGAAATTTGTAAAATCCACCGTATTATTTTCAGATTTTGCCTCGGACACACGCACACAACACACACACACACACAACACACACACACACACACACACACACACACACACACACGAGTTGAGTCTGAAGAGCGAATCAAGCAGGACGTGTTCTGCTCGTGCTCCGGTATTCTCGATCTTTTTTGTGTAGATACACGCTGAATCAAGGTGCGTGTGTGAGTGCTACGCGTTCGCTGTGGCGCGCCCGTCGGTGCATGTGTGTGTGCAGCCCCGTCGCTGTGTGTGTGCAGCCGTAGCGGGCTATATTGCATCGTGTGTCAGTTTCTAGTGTTATTACCACAGTGTTTCCCGCGCCTAGTACCATCGGTGTGAGTCGCGCGCGTTAGTGTAAGTGCGCGTTACGTGCCGTGGTGCCGGTTCTCTGTGCTGTCGTGTGGGCTTGCGGCGAGTCGGCAGCCATGTGCGACGGGCAGCAGGATCAGCAGGCGCCTGGGTCGACGGACGAAGTCGGAAAGACGAGCCAGCTGGAGAGCGGCTCGCTGCCGTCGATGCCGACGAAGACGATGACCTCCTCTGCGGTGATTGCGGCGGCCAACACACGGAGAATCATCAGCGCCCCTCTGCTAGCAAAAGATGCCCCGCTCCCGACCCCCGCAGAGTTTGCGACCGGGAGCTACGAAGAGAAAATGATTCGTATAGAAGGACTTGTGGAGGGCCTTAATACGTTCATCTTTGGAAAAATAACCTCCACAAGGAGGTTATCAAATACTCATTAAGCCGGGCGGGCCATCTCGGCGCTCAAGAAGACGAAGCAGAAGCAAGTACCGCCTCGACCTCCCTCTGCCGAGAAGGCGGTCTGTACTTCTCCAATATTCCCGGTCAATGCAACTGGTAAGCGGCCTGCAACGTCACCGCTGGCGACTCACGCAACACCCAAGCGCCATGCCGTGACAGCCGCATCCAAGCGGCTTGACGAGAACAACAACGATGTCGGAGACCAAGACGGATTTGTACTCGTCGACCATCGTCGTCAACGCCAGCGCAATCAGACGGCAACAACAACATCTGGATCTGTTCGCGCCTGGCAACTGCCGAAGCCACGGCCAGCGCAGCGAAGAGTTCATCATCGACCAGACGCAATCGTCATCAAGGCGAAGGACGCGTCTTCGTATGCCGACATCCTGCGAACTCTCAAGGCGAACCCGACGTTGCAGCAATCAGTCGGGAGCAGCGTCCAAAACATCAGACGCAGTGCTGCTGGCGCCCTGGTGCTGCAACTCAAGAAAAACGTGGACAATGCCTCCACTCTTGGCGCGAAATTGGACCAAGTCCTCGGTGATGCGGCCACTGCCAGCGCTCTACAGCATACTACCATGATCGAGATCAGGGATCTCGATGAGTGTGCCACCAAGGAGGAGATCGCCGACGCGCTGAGCAATCGCTGGGCGCCCCGAGCCTCAACAAGGAAGTAGTCAGGTCACTACGGAAAGCGTACGCTGGAACGCAGGCGGCTGTTGCCGCGCTCCCGGACGACCTAGCCGCCAAGGCACTGAAACTCGGCCACATACGGATTGGCTGGGTCAACTGCCGCATCCGTGGTCGTGAGGATGCTCCGCGCTGCTACCGCTGCTGGAGCCCGGTCACGTCTCAGCCCGCTGTAAGGGACCTGATCGCTCGGGCACTGTTTCCGCTGCGGACAAGCAGGCCACCAAATAAAGGACTGCAAGAACAACCCAATGTGCGTTCTCTGCCGAGAACAAGGCGTTGCCCACGACCATGCGTCCACAGGCCGGTACTGCCCTCTTGCACAGAAGAACACTCAAGCCCGCCGATGATGAGGATTATACAGCTTAACCTCAATCACTGCAAGGCTGCTCAGGATCTCCTGAGCCAAGCCATCCGTGAGCAGCGCATCAACGTGGCCATAGTCTGTGATCAGTATAAGAACCTCGATCCACCCTATACATGGCTCGCCGATGCCAACAGCCAAGCCGCCATCTGGGTGCAGGGAGGTAGCCTGGTGCAGGAGCACCCGGCAAGAGCGCGTCCTTTCTTCACCTGGGCCCGTATCAGCGGAATCTACTTTTTCAGCGTCTACGCACCACCAAGACTCGCTGATGTAGAATTCTCCGCTCTTCTCACCAACATCACCGAGGAAGCCCGGGGCAAGAGACCGCTCATCATTGCTGGCGACTTCAACGCCTGGTCAACGGAGTGGGGATGCCGAGCGACGAGACAGCGCGCCACCACTCTCCTGGACGCGCTCGCCCCCCTCGAAGCTGTACTGCTGAATACCGGAGATACACCAACATTCACCGGTGCACTGGGCTACTCGGTCGTAGATCTCACCTTCGCCAGCAGCGACACACTCGCTTCCCAAGTTACATCATGGGCCGTAAGCGAGCTCTACACGCATAGCGACCATCAGGCTATCGTGTTTGAGATAGAGATCGCCAGACCGCCTGGACCCGCGACGCGCCAAAGCTGCAAGTGGAACGCGCGCAGCCTCGACACGGAGTGCCTCACGGCCATGATGGCCGGTGCCGCGGTTCCACCCGGGCCTACAGAAGAGATGGCAACAAGGCTCATGGCTGCCATTACCAGTGCATGCGACGCGTCTATGACCAAGGCAGGTCGACGACGTCGTCGTGGCGCAGTATACTGGTGGACAAGCGAGATCGCTGACCTCCGGCGCTCATGTCTGCGAGCGCGAAGGCTTGCCCAGAGAGCGCGTGGCCGGCCAAATGAAGACGCCTGCCGAGCGAGCTATACCTCCGCCAGACGTCTCCTGCGCGCTGCTATCAAGACCAGCAAGCGCCTATGCTGGAACAAACTGTGCGACGAGGTCAACGAGGACGTATGGGGCAAACCATACGAGACAGTCATGTCCCGTCTCAGAGGATCGAGAGCAAATTCACCGAGCTCACCGACCATGGTGCGCCGCATAGTGGCTGCTCTCTTCCCTCGTGTGCCTGACGAGCCAGCTCTGCCACCACCACTCCAAGCAGGAGCAATTGTACCAGCCGTCACCATGGAAGAACTCCGAGGAGCATGCAGGAGGATCAAGGATAACACTGCGCCTGGGCCGGACGGAGTACCAAACGCCGCTATCAAGATCGCCATTGCCACGCACCCTGACATCTTCTTGCAGGTGTACACGGCGTGTCTCGCGAACCGGTGTCTTTCCCGCGTGCTGGAAAAGACAGAGGCTTGTCCTGCTGCCAAAGCCAGGCAAGCCACCCGAAGAACCATCGTCGTATAGACCGCTGTGTATGCTGGACACAGCGGGCAAGATTCTCGAAAGAATCATCTGTGACCGCCTCGAAGCCACTACTGAGAGCCCTGGGGGCCTCTCAGACACCAGTACGGCTTTCGGAAGGGGCGATCGACGATCAACGCCATCGAGAACGTCATCGCCACCGCCCGAGAGGCCATCGCGGGCAAGAGATGGAACCGCGGCACCAAGAAGTACTGCGCCGTGGTCACCCTCGACGTAGGAACGCGTTTAATTCGGCTCGGTGGAACAACATCAACGCCGCGCTACGCCGAATGCGCGTACCTGAGTACCTGCTGAGAATAATCAGAAGCTATCTCTCAGCGAGGCTGCTTGATTGCGATACGGACGACGGATCAGAGTCCTACAGAGTCACAGCAGGCGTTCCGCAAGGGTCTGTCCTGGGGCCCATCCTGTGGAACGTCATGTACGACACCGTTCTGCGCCTCAACTTCGGAGGCAACGTAAAGATTGTCGGCTCGCTGACGACATCGCTTTGGTGGCCGTGGCCAAGCACTGTGGCAGATCGAATACGATCTAAGCTCTGCCATCGAGCAGGTGTTGGCGCGCTTCAAGATCTCAGCCTAGAAACTGCTGACCACAAGACCGTGGCCCTTCTCATCAGTAGCAGGAAGAAAATGGAGACTCGCCATCACAGTAGGCGACTGCAGTAATGTCGACCCCCTGCATCCACTACCTGGGCCTACACATTGACTCTAGGCTGAGGTTCGACCAATCTCCGAATCGTCAGCGAAAAGGCAGCAAGAGTGGCTGGAGCCCTCGCGAAGATCATGTACAACACCGGTGGAACATCACGGAATGGGTCGAGAGGGGACATGGAGAAGTGGACTACCATCTCACACAACTCCTGTCCGGGCATGGCTACTTTAGAAGCCATAGCCAGCGCTATGACAACACCCTTAGCGCACTCTGCCCGGCCTGCCCTACCACAATAGAAGACGCGGAGCATGTGTTCTTTTCGCTGCCCGCGATTCCGAAGAGAGGGAGAGACCCAACAAGTCCTCCAAGAAGAAATCGAGCCTGAAAACATCGTCAGGCTCATGCTCGAAACCGCAGGAAATTGGATGGCGGTAGCGTCTTTCGCCCAATCAGTCGTCTCCAGACTGAGGCAAGAGGCACAAGAGGCGTAAGAGCGATCCGGACGATGCTGTAAGAAGAAGACGATGCTTCTGGTTCCCAAACCCCTAATCACCATAAGGTGGACGGGGGATGTACGGAAAAGACACAGATGTAGCAGAGAAGCTCTATAGAGTCCCCACCGAAGTAATGTTTAACGACGGTTTCCGGTGGGGTACTTGTTTCGAAGGGCCACTGGCTGCAGAGTTCACTCTGCCCACGTCCAAAAAAAAAAAAAAACACACACACACCATCGTCGTATAGGCTGCTCTGTATGCTTGACACAGCGGGCAAGATTCTTGAAAGAATCATCTGCGACCGCCTCGAAGCCACTACTGAGAGCCCTGTAGAAGACGCGGAGCATGTGTTCTTCCGCTGCCCGCGATTCCACGAAGAGAGGGAGAGACTCCAACAAGTCCTCCAAGTAGAAATCGAGCCTGAAAACATTGTCACGCTCATGCTAGCACAGGTAGCGTCTTTCGCGCAATGAGTCGTCACCAGACTGAGGCAAGAGGCGCAAGAGGTGTGAAAATGATCCGGACGATGCTGCAAAAAGAAGACGACGCTTCTGGTTCCCGAACCTCTAATCACCGTAAGGTGGACGGGGATGTACGGAAAAGACACAGATGTAGCAAAGAAGCTCTATGGGGTCCCTACTGAAATAAATGTTTAACGACAGTTTCCAGTGGGGTACTCGTTTCGAAGGGCCACTGGCTGCAGAATTTACTCTGCCCACGTCCAAAAACACACACACACACACACACACACACACACCGGCCTCCTTGGCTCAGTGGGCATAGTTCTTGCATGCTAATACAAGGTGTGCCGTAGAGCGTGGGTTACCGGGCGGCGACAAAAGCGAGAATTATACTCACAAGAATGCACTGGGCAGAGAGTACTAATACTTAACTCAGGAGGAGACGCCAGCAATGTGTAACCACGCAAAAAGACGGCTCTGAAAAGGGGACACAACAATCGAGAGATGGCATCGCGCAGGATAGGAGGTTCACCAAGTAGAAAAAGACGAGTCCCTGAACCCTTAATCGTCGCATATCATTATACGACGGATGGAGGATGTATGAAAATGACTAACAGCGGAGTAGCAGAAATGCTCAACTAACCCCGGCCTCACTGAAGCAATGCCTAGTGGTGGTTACCAGTGAGTGTCCGAATGAGATGGAGTAGGAAAAAAAACACACACAGGGTATTTCAAACAGTTTTTACAATATAGACCTCAAATTTCTCAGAAAAACATCCTTTATAGATTGAGAATTGTAAAATTTCGATAAAAGTTATTAAAAAAATTTTATGCCAACAAATGCGTTAAAAATCATGAAATGAGACAATTTATAAATGTTTTCGAGCACATATTGAGCGATGAAATTGAAATAAAACTTCAAATCAAAATTCAAAAAAACTCAATTCATAACGGGCATTTTTTTGAAAAATTCTGTTCATATACCTTAGGCCTCTACCTTCAAAACTCTTTTGTGCACATAAGCTGATCCTGTCAATTTTTTTCACATGTTACAGTGTTTAAAGATGTAAAAATGTATTTAGCAAATGTAGATTTTTTCAAACCTGTGCTTATAATCACAGAAATGCCACATAGGAATAAATTGTTGTATATTGTCAAGTTCTAGAGACAAAAAATTGTTTTTCAACAAAAATAGCAAGTTTTCGCCAAAGCTTCAAATGAAAATATTTTGAAAACAATTTTGGCAAAGTGTAAAAATTGTTTGAAATGCTTTCATTATTGCGTTTTTAATCTTCTTGGGGTTCTAAATAACATTCTCGTATTATTGAAAAAAAAAATCATTTTTTTTACTTACACGCGAAGATGGATGAGTGTTTACATTCAACTCACTTGTAGCTTCATTCAATATTTTATCTTTGGAATTGTTTATGCAGTGGGCAGGTTTTTTTTCTGTCATAATGCCAACATCTGGTATTTTCAGTAATGATGTTTTGAGAGTGCCGGGCTCTGCTGGTGCTGCAGGGCGCGCACCTTCCATTGAAGTTTCCAATAATTCGTCGAAACATTTTGGACTGGATTCTTCACGAAAAGATGTTTTTTCTACTGATTTAATTAATAAGTTACAATCAACTGGTAAATTCACTAAGCTATGGAAAACTTGTCTTTTTCTGATAATCGTATAGACAAGATTACTGTTTCCATCAAACTGATACTGAAAGTTTTTTTTATTAAAATAATATTCATGACATAGAAAAAAATAAGTGTTTACAATTAAATTTAAATTATTCTTAAAGGATGTATATGTCTATAAGCCACAAATACACTTTACAACAAAATTATCGCAAATACAATTTTCATCTATATTTTTTTAATTTCCATATACCCCCATGTCCGTATATTTTAATCGTATCAGAACGATTTTTTTTAGTTTTCTTCGGAAATTTCTTTAATTTAAAAAGGTATATTTTCGCCAATCTAATCTAAAATACACAAATTTGCTGCTAATTTTAAGCTATCGCAAGAAAAAAGAACCGCTGCCAATGTATTGGCAAGTAGTTTCCTCATACTTTTTTTTTAACTTGAAAACAATTTTGAAATATTAATATCATCTTTTCTAATTTGGTCACAAAACAGTTTTAATCATAAATTATTTCTGTTTGTGGAATCAATTGCCAACGTTCTTCTATTCTTTGATATAATTTTAATCTAATTTTTTTTCCATCATTAATGCAGTCATATTTTCAATTAATATCATAAACCAAAAACAAACGTAGTGCATATACCACGTTCAACAAATACATGGCTGAAATTCATTTAATTTTTTGCCTATGAATTTGTTAAACTGCTTTTAATCAACTTTCAAATGTATGTAAGTTTTTTTTCGTATATTGCATGAAACTTTTCATTCTCACGCAAATTAATGATGCTTTATTCAGCAGCTAATATGTTAATTATAATTTTTCTGGGTGTGAATCATTCACTTTTCCCGTTTATCAACCAAACGATACGAAAAAAAAGGAAAAAAACATTTTCCCGAAAAAAAAAAATTTATTAAAAATTGGAAAAAAAATTTTTTTTCTTCGTTTATCGCTAAATCAAATTCTCTGGCTTCATCCTTACATCATAACGAACAAAATAAGCCCTCCCCCGTCATAATACATGCTAACGTCATCGAGGAATCACTCTACACAGACATACAGCCGAACACACACACACACACACACGCACACACACACAACTCCGCTTCGCCGGTCCCAAGCCCGAAGCTCGGTCACCCAAGAGACAGAGAAGGAGGAGGGGAGGAGTAACAACCTCGTTAAAAAACCGAGGTATGTCTGACCCGGATGTTAGCACCTCGTAAGGGTCCCTGTGGCAGGGTTACAGCTACCACCGTGTCTGCCGTGCGGTGCGACCCATGAGCTGACAAAAGGAGATTCTGGGTGGCAAGGCGATACCGATGCTGCGTGTTGACGTGACCCGAACCATCTTTGGCTCCCACTGTTGGCAAGACGGGCGGCCGGTTCCTAGCCAGTACCGGTCAATCGGCTTCCCCAATAGGGCTGTCCACCGTCACGTTGTGGCAGCGGAGGGTTTTTTATCGGGGATAGGCAAGTCCGCTGTGCTGCATGATGCTCGCCAGAAACTCTCCAGAGAGATGCTCGCCTCTGTTGGTTTGGGGCGACGCTCGAGAGAGCGGAGGTGAGCTAGTGCAGTAGGGCGTGCTATACCCAGGTACGATGTCCCCAGTCTGGTACCGCTCTCAGCCATGCCTGGAGCCATGCCAGCTGCCTCCATAGACGGAGGGATCCAGGGGGTCGGGGCACTTACCTGGGTGAATTTTAAAATGGGTGCCAGTGCAACGGCGCTCCTCTGGAGAAAGTCGCTTTTACACCTGGGCGCAGGTTGCTGGAACATACATCTTCAGCGTGTATGCGCCCCCTAGACTCTCCAATGAGGAGTTCACCAGCCTGCTGACCGACATTGTTGTCGAGGCTAGAGGAAAAAGACCTGTCCTCATTGCTGGCGACTTCAATGCATGGTCAACGGAGTGTGGCAGCAGGACGACCAGACCTCGGGGTGAGATGCTGCTCGACGCACTCGCTCCCTTGGACGTTCTCCTGCTCAACACCGGTTCGGATCCGACATTTGTTGGACCACGGGGAGGCTCGGTGGTTGATCTAACCTTTGTTGACTCGCTATATATCCAAGTCAGTTCCTGGCGGGTTAGTGACGTCTACACCAACAGCGACCACCAGGCTGTTGTGTATGAGATCCTTCCCACGGAGAGCCGTAGTGTTAGCCGCGCTCCTGCAGGTCTTCGCAGGTGGGGCGCGAAAACCCTGGATATTGAGTGTTTTGCTGAAATGGTGTTTCATGTCATCAATCATGAGTGCGTGCGACACCTCTATGTCTAGGGAGGACGGACGTAGGCAACATGAGCCTGTGTACTGGTGGAACGACAGCATTGCGGAGTGTCAGCAAATCTGCCTACTTGCGCGGAGGCTTGCCCAACGTGCACGCGGCCTCCTGACGAAGCCATTCGTCGGGAGGCCTTGGCCACGGCTCGGAGACGTTTCCACAAGGCGATTAAAACAAGCAAGCGCCTTTGTTGGAGACAACTCTACGACGAGGCTGACCGCGATGTGTGGGGAAAACCATACAGAACGGTCATGTCTCGCCTCAGGGGACCGAGGACGCCGCCTCCCACCGCACCGGATCTGGTGCGTCGAGCAGTGTCCACACTGTTTCCAGAAGTCATCCATCAGGAGATCAGCCCTCCACCATTACTGGAGGAGTACTTGATCCCCGAGGTTGGCATCGGGGAGCTTCGTTGGGCGTACCGTAAGGTATGAAATGGAGCAGCTCCGGGGCCGGATGGTATTCCCAACCTTTCCCTGAAGACTGTGGTGGAGTCATGCTTCGACTCCTTTCGCCGCGTCTTCACGGAGTGTCTTCAGAAGGGATGCTTTCTGGCTCGGTGGAAACGTCAACGGCTTGTCCTGATGTTGAAACCAGGCAAGCCGGCCGAGGACCCATCGTCGTATCGCCCGCTGTGTATGCTTGATACCGCGGGCAAAATCCTGGAAAGGATTATAGTCGGCCGTCTGGACGCCCACACTGAGGGTCCCGACGGTTTGGTGGACTCACAGCACGGATTCCGTAAAGGGCGGTCGACGCCGTACAAAGCGTACTCAGCACCGCTCGATCGGCCATCAGTGGCAAAAGATGGCATCGGGGCACCAAGGAGTTCTGCGCCATCATCACACTAGACGTGAGGAACGTCTTCAATTCGGCGCGGTGGAATAACATCTACACCACTTTGAGCCGGATGGAGGTTCCGACCTACCTGTTGCGGATCATCGCCAGCTATTTCCACGACAGAGTGTTGGAGTTCACTACGGATGATGGCGAGGAGACCTACGATGTCTCGGCAGGCGTGCCTCAAGGATCTGTACTTGGCCCCACACTATGGAATGTCGTGTACGACTAGATCGTGAGGCTCGAGCTGCCGGAGCCCGCAAAATTCGTGGGCTTTGCAGATGACATCGCGGTCACTGTAGTGTCCAAGGAGCTGCACAGGCTCGAGTTCCACGCGAACATCGCCATTCGCAAGGTGCGAGCTGCGCTCGCCAGCTTGGGGCTACAAACCGCTGACCAGAAAACAGAAGTTCTTCTGGTCACGAGCAGGAAGATGAGGGAGACCATCACCCTAAGAGCCGGCGATAGTGATATCACGTCGGTCCCCTGCATCCGGTACCTTGGCGTGCACATCGATGCGAAGCTGCGATTCGACGAACACCTTAGAATCGTCAGCGACAAGGCCAACCGGGTTGCGGGGATCCTGCTAGGTCTGATGCCCAACATTGGAGGTCCGAGAAGTAGTCGGCGTAGGCTGTACGCCAGCGTCATCGACTCAATCCTCCTCTACGGTGCCCCAATATGGGCGGAGGCGGCGAGGACTCAGAGCTACATACGCCAGGCAAAGTCGATCCATCGACGAGCTTGTCTGCGTGTGATTTGCGGCTTTCGCACCATCTCCCATGATGCCATCTACGTTCTTGCCGGTATACCATCGCTGGCACTGCTCATCGACGAACGTTCGGGCTTTACCATCACCGCCTCGAGAACGTCAAGAGCGAAGAGCCAAGACGATTGATGAATGGCAGGGCGAATGGGCCCGCTGGAGGAAGGGCCGGTGGACGCACCGACTCATTCCGAACATCACTCCATGGATCAAACGGAAACACGGAGAAGTGAACTTCCATCTCACTCAACTCCTGACCGGTCACGGTTGCTTCAGGTCTTACCTGTGTCGAACCTCGAACGACACAAGCGACGTCGTCTTCCATTGCCCTCGATTCATGGAGGAAAGAGAGATACTCCATCGTTTGTTTCAAGGGCCCATGGAGCCTGAGACGTTGGTAGGGTTCATGCTTGCCGCTGAACCCAAATGGCTGGCAGTGTCCTCCTTCGCATACTCAGTCAGTCGGTATTAGTAGGGAGGCACAACATCCGCCACATAACAACAGTACATATACAACAGTACACTACTCGAGTCCGACATATCCATGCGACAAACATCCCGTCGTATGATGAATCCGTAAAAGGATTTCCCTCCTACCAAAAAAAAAAAAAAAAAAAACACATACACACACACGTAAGGTGGACGGGGGATGTACGGAAAAGACAAAGATGTAGCAAAGAAGCTCAATAGGGTCCCCATTGAAGTAATGTTTAACGATGGTTTCCAGTGGGGTACTCGTTTCGAAGGGCCACTGGCTGCAGAGTTTACTCTGCCCACATCCACAAAAAAACACACACACACACACACACACACACACACATACCACTTAAAAAGAAGACCCGGGCTATGTCATCAGCCTCCGAAGCGGTAAAAAACCCCGATCACTGTGCGAGCTGGAAACGAAGAGGATAACCATAAGTAGGAGCCCGAGGCGAGGACTCAAAAGGCTGGCGACAGAAGGGGAGCACAACACTCCCATGATGAAGTCAGAAGCCAGAACCACACTCACAAGATGGCGCCAGATGCGGGGGGCCCGTTCGTGGACGCATGGACGCAAGGCCCGTTGGTGTGACGCATGATGGCGCCTGAAGCGAGAACCATACTCACAAGATGGCACTGAGCAGCGAGCTCTGATACTTTACTCAGGAGAAGAGCGGCGGTTACCGGTGAGTGTCCAAATGGGGTGGGGTAAAAAAAAAACACATACATACCAACATGTGTCGACTATATAGAAATATCATTAAATCTACCCTACGATGATTATATACGAAAGCCGAAATGGAGTCCTCCACAAAGCTGTCTCTATGAGGAAGCAATAGTATCATCAACTGGTGCAGATATGGTTTTTTTAATAAAACCGAAGCTGCACCTGTTGAAAAATATAAGGATTGATATGATAGAACAATGAAAATTTTAAATAAGTTCTCATGCCAATTCCTAACACAAACTTTTATAAGATCTCATTTTATATCTCACGTAAAATTGTACTTATTTTCATTTACAGTAAAAGTTTTGAGACAAGTTCTTTCAAAAGGGCTGGTTTATTGTCTAATTCCTAAATATGTGAATGATTTCTCGCGCATGAACATACGCTAAAACTTACATAAGAGCTTATGTAAGATCTCACGTAAGATGTTGGCTAAAAATATTTTTAAAAAATTATTATATCCTGTAACTGGATTAATCAAATTTTTCAAATCTAGAACTATTAACAAAAAAAACCGTTTTTTGTCATGCGACGGACAGTCTACCCCGAGTGGGTGAGTCAGCTCAGCTCCCGTGCACTTTTATTCATGGGGGCCCGCTTTATCTGACTCGAATCCTAGAGGGGATATTGGGCCCGTTCATTCACCTTCTTTCCCGGGCGTCCGTTACCTACGCTTACGCACGCGTTGGGCATTTTCCGATAGCCCACGGGGGCCGAGACTTGCTCGCACGTTACTATTGGCCCAGTGCCGCTGCTGCGACACTTGCGTGTCCTCACTCACACACACACACACACACACACACACACACACACACACACACACACACACACACACACCACACACACACACACACACACACACGACGCCTCGATGGCTCAGTTGGTAAAGGGCTCAGGCCTCTTGCTTGCTGAATCTGAGAGTGTCGTCTAGGGCGTGGGTTCGATCCCCACTGGGGGAAATTTCATCCGTGATTTTTCCCCCGGTGTGGTCGAGCCCGTGCCCGAGGTGGAGCGGGTACCACTCAAAAAGAAGACCCGGGCTACGTCATCAGCCTCCGAAGCGGTAAAAAAACCCTGATCACTGTGCGAGCTGGAAGCGAATAGGATAACCATAAGTAGGAGCCCGAGGCGAGGACACACAAGGCTGGCAATAGATGGAGCACAACGCTCCCGTGATGAAGTCTGAAGTCAGAAGCGAGAACCACACTCACAAGGGGGCGCCGGATGCGGGAGCCAAGGCTCCGCTGGCGCGCATGATGGCGCCTGAAGCGAGAACCACACTCACTAGATGGCAACAGAAAGGAGTATCAAAAACTCACGGAGACTCAAAGGGTAGCGCCCGAAGCGAGAACCACACTCACAAGATGTAGCCGACAGAGCAATCGGGCCCTTGCCATCGGCCGCAGAAGCGAGAACCACACTCACAAGAGGGCACTAGACAGCGAGTTCTAATACTCAACTCAGGAGGAGACGCCAGCAATGTGTGACCACGCAGTAGACGGCTCTGAAAAAGGGGATACGACAATCGAGAGATGGCTTCGCGCAGGATCGGAGGTTCACCAAGTACAATAAAAGATGAGTCCCTGAACCCCTAATCGTCGCATATCACTATGCGATGGATGGGGGATGTATGGAAAAACAACGACTAACACAGAAGTAGCAGAAATGCTCAATTAACCCCGGCCTCACCGAAGCAATGCCTAACGGCGGTTACCAGTGAGTGTCCGAATGGGGTGGAGTAGAAAAAAAAAAAAGAAAAAAAAAAACACACACACACACACACACGTTGAAGACGTGTTCTGCTCGTGCTCCGGTATTCTCGAACTTTTACAAAGTCATACGTTGAATCAAAGTGATTGTGTAGGTGCTGCGCGTTCACGGTGAGGTGCCGCGTCTGTGCATGTGTGTGTGTGCAGCTGTGGCAAGCTATACTGCGTCGTGTGTCAGTTACGAGTGCCATAGGTGTTCCCGCGCTCAGTACTATCGGTGCGAGCCGCGCGTGCTGGTGTGAGTGCGTGCTTCGCGCCGCGGTGCTGGTGCCTGTACTGTTGGGCCGACTGGCGTGGAGTAGGCAGCTATGCTCGACGGGCAGCAGGGTCGGCAGGCGCCTACGCCGGCGGATCGTACCTCAATCAAGAGCCGTACGAAGAATGGTTCTCCGCTGGTGATGCCGACGAAGAGAGGGTCCCCGCCGGAGATGATTGCAGCGGCTACCACGAGCATAATTCTTAGAGGGCAGGGGCAACCTACACCGCGAGGTGACCAGGTACACCCAGAGCCTAGTCCAGGCCGTCTTGGCCCTCAATAAGACGAAGAAGAGTCTGGAACCGGCTCGTCCCTCTACCGCGGACAAGGCGGTCGGCACGCCTCCGATGTTCGCGGGTGGTATGAGCAGCAAGCGGCCTGCACAGTCGCCGCCCGCGGCTCGCGCAGCGCCCAAGCGCCACACCGCGACGGCCGCATCCAGGAAATTGGACGAGAACAACAACGAGGCCATTGACCAAGACGGATTTTCCCTCGTCGACCGTCGACGTCGGCGCCAGCGTTGCCAGCCAGCAGCAGCAGATGAAACTGTTTGCACTCGGCAGCAGCCGAAGCCACGGCCGACGACGCGTAAGGTTCACCATCGACCGGACGCGATCGTCATCAGAGCGAGGGATGCATCCACCTATGCCAACATCCTGCGTAAGCTCAGGTCGGAGCAGACGTTGCAACAATCAGTCGGGAGCAGCGTCCAAAGCATCAGACGCAGTGCTGCTGGTGCCCTGGTGCTGCAACTTCGAAGAGGCGTAGACAACGCTTCCTATCTCGGCGCGGAGGTTGGCAGGGTTCTCGGTGACGAGGCCACTGCAAGCGCCATACAGCACACAACCATGATCGAGATCAGGGACCTCGACGAGTGTGCCACCAAGAAGGAGATCGCCGAAGAGCTGGGCCAATCGCTGGGTGCTCCGCATCTCAACGAAGAGGTAGTCAAGACGCTGCGGAAGGCGTACGCGGGAACGCAGGCGGCTGTCGCAGCGCTGCCGGATGACTTGGCCGCCAAGGCGCTGAAACTCGGCCACATACGGATTGGCTGGGTAAACTGCCGCATCCGTGGCCGCGAGGATGCCCTGCGCTGCTACCGCTGCTGGAGCCCCGGCCACGTCTCGGCCCGCTGAACGGGGCCTGATCGCTCGGCGCACTGCTTCCGATGCGGAAAAACAGGCCATCGGATAAAGGATTGTAGCAACAAGCCAGCGTGCATATTTTGTCAGGAGCAAGGCGCTGCCCACGACCATGGGTCCACAAGCCAGTACTGTCCTCTCGCACAGAAGTCCAACCAAGTCCGTCGATGATGAGGATCTTACAGCTAAACCTCAACCACTGCAGGGCGGCCCAGGACCTCCTGAGTCAAACCATTCTCGAGCAAAACATCAACGTGGCCGTATTGTGTGATCAGTACAAGAACCTTGATCCACCATACTGGCTAACTGATGCCAACAGCCAAGCCGATCTGGGTGCATGGTGGATGCCTGTTGCAGGAGCGCCCGCAAGAGCGCGCCCTTTTTTCACCTGGGCCCGAATCAACGGTATCTATTTTTTCAGCGTCTACGCACGAACCAACTCGCTGATGCGGAATTTTCCGCCCTCCTCACCAACATCATCGAGGAAGCCAGGGACAAGAGGCCGCTCATCGTCGCGGGTGATTTTAACGCCTGGTCAACGGAGTGGGGATGCCGTGTAACGAGACGGCGCGCCACCGCTCTCCTTGACGCGTTTGCCGCCCTTAAAGCCGTACTCCTGAACACCGGAGATATGCCAACATTCACCGGTCCACTGGGCTACTCGGTCGTCGACCTCACCTTCGCCAGCGATACACTCGCTCCCCAAATTACATCATGGGCCGTAAGCGAGCTCTACACGCTCAGCGACCACCAGGCCATCGTGTACGAGATAAAGACCGCCAGACCGCCTAGACCTTCGACGCGCCAAAGCTCCAAGTGGAATGCCCGCACTCTTGACATAGAGTGTCTCTCAGTTATGATGGCCGGGACCGCGATAGGCGCAGTCTACTGGTGGACAAGCAAGATCGCCGACCTTCGGCGCTCATGTCTGCGAGCGCGAAGGCTTGCCCAGAGAGCGCACGGTCGGCCGAATGAAGACGCCTGCCGAGCGAGCTATGCCTCCGCAAGACGTCTCCTGCGCGCTGCTATCAAGACTAGCAAGCGCCTATGCTGGAACAAACTGTGCAACGAGGTCAATGAGGACGTGTGGGGCAAACCGTACGAGACGGTCATGTCCCGCCTCAGAGGTCCGAGAGTAAATTCTCCGAGCTCTCCGTCAATGGTGCGCCGCATAGTGGCTGCCCTCTTCCCCCACGTGCCTGACGAGCCAGCTCCGCCACCACCACTCCAAGCAGGAACAATTGTACCGGCCGTCACTCTGGAAGAGCTACGAGGAGCATGCAGGAAGATCAAGGACCACATTGCGCCTGGGCCGGACGGAGTACTGAACTCCGCTATCAAAATCGCCATCGACACGCACCCTGACATCTTCATGCAGGTTACACGGTATGCCTGCGCACCGGTGTCTTCCCCGCGTGCTGGAAACGGCAGAGGCTAGTCCTACTGCCAAAGCCAGGCAAGCCCCCCGAGGAACCATCGTCGTACAGGCCGCTCTGCATGCTCGACACAGCGGGCAAGATTCTGGAAAGAATCATCTGCGACCGCCTCGAAGCCATCACCGAGAGCCCTGAGGGCCTCTCGGACCGCCAGTACGGCTTCGGGAAGGGGATCGACGATCAACGCCATCGAGAACGTCATCGCTACCGCTCAGAGGCTGTCGCGGGCAAGAGATGGAACCGCGGCACCAAAAAATACTGCGCCGTCGTGACCCTCGACGTGAGAAACGCGTTTAACTCGGACAGGTGGAACAGCATCCACGCCGCGCTGCGCCGGATGCGCACGCCTGAGTACCTGCTGAGAATAATCAGCAGCTACTTCTCAGCGAGAGTCCTCGACTACGACACGGACGACGGGCCAGAGTCCTACAGAGTCACAGCAGGCGTTCCGCAAGGATCAGTCTTGGGGCCCATGCTGTGGAACGTCATGTACGATGCTGTCCTGCGCCTCAACTTCACAGGCAACGTAAGAATCGTAGGCTTCGCGGACGACATCGCCCTGTGGCCGTTGCCAAGCACCTGTGGCAGATCGAGTACGATCTGAGCGCTGCTATCGAGCTGGTGCGCGACACGCTTCACGAGCTCAGCCTTGTAACGGCTGACCACAAGACCGAGGCCCTACTATCACTAGTAGGAAGAAATGGAGAACATCACCATCACAGTCGGCTACTGCAGCATAAGGTCGTCCCCCTGCATCCGCTACCTGGGCCTACACATCGACTCCAGGCTGAGGTTCGACCAACATCTCCGAACCGTCAGCGAAAAGGCAGCAAGAGTGGCTGGAGCCCTCGCGAAGATCATGCCCAACACCGGTGGGCCCAGAAGTAGCCGACGAGAACTCTACGCTCGCGTCGTCGACTCTATCCTCCTGTATGGAGCGCCCATCTGGAGATGTGCGACGGAGACGGAGGCCTACATCCGTCAAGCGGAGGCCGTGCATCGACGAGCCTGCCTGCGCGTGATCAGCGGGCGACCACACGTCTCCTTCGACGCGACGTACGTGATAGCCGGCGTACCGCCGCCGCTGGCCCTGCTGGCGGACGAGCGAGCGCGAATATACCAGCGCCGCCCGGAGGACGTCAAGGAGGAAGAAAGAAGAGAAACGCTGAGGAGGTGGCAGGACCGATGGGATCGGGCCCCAAAAGGCCGATGGACACACAGGCTGATTCCGAAGATCGCAGAATGGGTAGAGAGGGGACATGGAGAAGTGGACTACCATCTCACACAACTCCTGTCCGGGCATGGCTACTTCAGAAGCCATAGCCAGCGCTACGATAACACCCTTAGCGCTCTCTGCCCAGCCTGCCCAAGCATGATAGAAGACGCGGAGCATGTGTTTTTTTGCTGCCCGCGATTCCAAGAAGAAGGGAGAGACTACAACAGGCCCTCCAAGAAGAAATCGAGCCGGAAAACATCACCCGGCTCATGCTCGTGACCGCAGGCAATTGGCTGGCGGTAGCGTCCTTCGCGCAAGCAGTCGTCTAGACTGAACAAGAGCACAAGAGGCAAAGAGGCGTAAAAAACCGGACGATGCTGTAGAAAAGACGAGCTTCTGGTTCCCGAACCCCTAATCACCGTAAGGTGGACGGGGGATGTACGGAAAAGACACAGATGTAGCAGAGAAGCTCTATAGAGTCCCCACCGAAGTAATGTTTAACGACGGTTCCCGGTGGGGTACTCGTTTCGAAGGGCCACTGGCTGCAGAGTTCTCTCTGCCCACGTCCACAAAAAAAAAAAACACACATGGGCGGCCTGGCAACCGCACCGACTAACGACTTAAGAGTACCTTACAATTACCCCAAGTTTTTCGGCGCCTCGCTGCTGCAATGATGCCCTCTTGTTGATGCTCTGGACGTCTTCTTATTGGCCCAGCTACTGCCGCTGCCCGCGTCCGGGCTTCTTTGTATCTCCACGTGCGACGGATTCGTTCAATATTATAGGCCCCCCTTTTTTTTTATGAGATTATGTTTATTTTCAGAAATAAAATAATATTTACAAAGTTATAAACATATACAAAAGAACTTATCCACTACTTTACATAACAATGTTTTACACAGAATGATCAAGGAGACGCTCGCTGTGTTACATTTATAGGTTTTATAATTATATATATCTATCTATATATTATATGTTCGTAAGGATTTTTCCAACTCCTCCCCCGCCCTCCTCCGCGCTCCTCCGCCTCTTTTCAAAAATGGCATTTTTGCGGTAGTTTTGTTCATTTTTCACGTGATTTTTGCACTTTTTTTATTACTGCTCCTCCGCCGCTCCTCCGCCCTCCTCCGCCACCAACTCCTCCTCCGCAGCTCCTCCGCCGCTACTCTTCTCTTTCCTGAGTTTTTTTTTGCCTACGTTGTATTGATATTTGCATTGAATATGTACAAATATATTATGTCGAGAATTTAACAGGTTTTCTGTATTAAGATATGGTCAGTGATAAGTAATAAATCGATAACTTTAGTGTTTGTATCGTTTCCACATTACCTATGAAATCAGTTTATTTATGGTACTTTTTTTACGCTAATATTTTTCGCCATAAAATTATAGTGTTTAGTTGTACCTAAATGAACTTTATTCAGTAGGTATATAGCGGCGCTTTTTTTTAAAGTAATTCTTTCAATAATAATATTTATTATGAATACATTCTTTATAATGTGGAGCTTTGTATATTATATATAATTATATTAATATTCCTAATAGCTATTTATCTATATAATATATTTATTATATTATATATATATATAATGTATATATTATATATAAAAACTTTGTTAGTATTATATCGTTTCCACACCACCTATGAAATGAGCTCATTTATAGTATTTTTTACACTAATATTTGTCGCCATAAAATTATAGTGTTAAGTTGTACTTAAATGAACTCTGTTCAAGAGGTAGATATATCGGCGCGTTTTTTTTGAAGTGGTGTCCCCATAAATTCTTTGAATTATAATATTGATTATGAATAATTTAGTTGTATAATATATTTTACTTCGGTTTTGTAACATATATTATTTTAGTTGACTAAATTAAAAATAAGGAATATAATAATTTAAAAAAATTTAAAGGCCTAATCCACATAACTTTTGTGAACAGTGGAAAATTGTTGTCGTCAAAATTAGTGACAGTATAAAAAATAAAGGAAATTAGGAAGGAACTTAGACGAACCCGGCGTCGACGAAGATACATTTTTTAAATATATGACATATTCGACGTGAATTACACCGACGAGTCTGGATTTACTCATTGGATTACGAAATTAGGAGAAGGGAATTAGGAAGAAACTTAGACGAACCTGGCGTCGATGAAGATAAATTTTTTAAATATATGACAGATTCGACGTGAATTACACCGACGAGTCTGGATTTACTCATTTTTACGTGGTCTGCCAGTATGACTGCGACGATATTGTCGTCAAAATTAGTGACAGGATAAAAAAACATAAGAAAATTAGGAAGGAACATAGACGAACACGGCGTCGATGACAGGATAATAGTAAAAAGAGACACATCTTATTTTTACAGTGGTAAATTATACGTAACTGTAAACAGACGCAGGAAAGGAATGAACGGATTGACCTGATAAATTGACGAATTAACTCCAATCAAATTGGATGTTATTCTAACAAAAGAGTCATTGGACAAAAAAAATTGGAATATAGGTACAAAATTACAATTATTGGAAATTATGTATTATCATGATAAATTGACGAATTAACTCTGATCAAATTGGATGTTATTCTAACAAAAGAGTCATTGGACAAAAAAAATTGGAATATAGGTATAAAATTACAAATTATTGGAAATTATGTATTATCGTGATTAATGAAATAATAATAAGAAAATTAGGAAGGGAATGATATTGTTTTTACAAAATTCATGAGAAAATAAATCTTATTTTTTTTATGTATGCTACAACAGTTATGCCTAAGACAAAAATGATAATGTTGACTACTTAGATTCCGAAAACGAGGTGGATCAGACATACCAAGGTACGATTAAGGTGCAGACAGACGTCTGTACGTTAATGGGAAAGATTTGTTCATCGATTTGTTAATCGATATCGGTTACAAAGACGAGACATAATTAATGAAGTCAACGATAGACAAAATTAATGAAGTCAACGACTTACAATCAGAAGACGAGGTCGATAGAGATATCCCAAGCTTAGAAAGATTGAAAGAGATCGATATTGTTCGAGCCGAAGATATCGAAAATTAAAAATGTAATGTCATTTTTACGTGGTCTGCCAGTATGACTGCGACGATATTGTCGTCAAAATTAGTGACAGGATAAAAAACATAAGAAAATTAGGAAGGAACATAGACAAACCCGGCGTCGATGAAGATAAATTTATTAAATATATGACTGATTCGACGTGAATTACACCGACGAGTCTGGATTAGGAAATTAAGAGAAGGATATTAAGAAGGAACATAGACGAACCCGGTGTAGATGACAGGATAATAGTAAAAAGAGACACATCTTATTTTTACAGTGGTAAATTATACGTAACTGTAAACAGACGCAGGGAAGTAATGACCGGATTGACCTGATAAATTGACGAATTAACTCCGATCAAATTGGATGTTATTCTAACAAAAGAGTCATTGGACAAAAAAAATTGGAAGATAGGTACAAAATTACAAATTATTGGAAGTTATGTCTTATCATGATTAATGAAATAATAATGGTGTGTAAATTGTGGTATTGTAAATTACTAAATTAAATATAATAAATAAAATAATTAAAAAATTTAAAGGCCTAATCCACATAATTTTATTGAAGAAAAAAAATGCGTTTTCCAAAGCAAAGAATGGAGATACTGTATGAAGATGAAGATAAGAATTAACATAAAGATGCATATAAGACTGGATTTATGGAATAAGCATATCCAAATTCCTGTAAAAATTGACGACACGATAAGTGTAAAAAAAGGCAAATATTACTTTTCCGGTGGTAAATTATACATAACTGTAAACAGGTCGAAGAAAAATTAATTACGGTCATCTCTGTAAAATATATGACAGATTCGACGTGAACTACAACGACGAGTCTAATATTTATTCCGAAACGGTCCGTCATCTCTTTAAAATATATGACAGATTCGACGTGAACTACACCGACGAGTTTGGATTCATGCATTTCCATGCGGCCTGCAAGTTCAACATCGTAGAGGTCGTTTCCTTATCAGGAAACAATTATAAGGAAATAAGGGAGAAGAAATTTATATGTATGATCGATGTTAGTTACAAAGACGAAATTAAGGAAATTTTCCGAGGCGAAGAGATCGAACGTTTTCTCTTGTATCACGTTAACGGTTCATACAATCGTCTGTATGGCAACAGGGAAGATATATTGGAGTAGAGGTACAAAATTAATAATTTTAATAAATAATAATTTCTAAATTAATAATTAAATTAATAAGGGACACAACTTTAAAAAAAACGCGCCGGAATATCTACCTCTTGAAACATTTTTCGGACACATTGAAACATTAACATTTGATGGCGACAAATGATAATGTTTAATGGACACGAAAAAACTTCTTTCATAGGCGGTGTGGAAACGATATTAGTTATATTATGTATGTTACGTTAGTATTAGTATAAATTATTTAAAATGTATAAACCTATTTTTATATGTTTTTGCTCAACGTTGATCAACACATTGATGTGCCAAAAATCAACTGATTTCGTAGGTGTGGTGGAAAAGGTATAAACACTACACTTATCGAATTATTCCTTATCATTAACGATATAAGAAATAAAAAAAACTCGTTAAATTCTGGACATAACATATTTGTACATATTCAATATTTAATCAATAAAATTTTGTAATTGAATAATTATTATTCTTAAAATTTCAAACGGGGGGTTGGCGAGCGGAGCGAGCAGGGGGCGGAGCCCCCCTAGTATATATATATATATATATATATATATATATATATATATGTGGCGACGCACTTCAGAGCGCTCGCACATATATATTTTTGATGAGCTGCGATTGTTTAATGATTTACGTTTTGTTTTTGTTGCTTGGGAGATCAGAGATTTGTGTTGGAGCCTCAGTTACATTGCGACAGTCACGGAGAGATCTCAATAAATTTCATATTCATATGTTCACATAATTTATTGTAGTTTTCATTAATCATTACACAAATGGTACCCCGACGGATTTCATTATCTCTTTAGTAACTTGCGAGTACTAAAGAACAATATCTTCGGCTGCCTCATTTCGCTTTCAACTTTTACAATGGTTTTGGAACGCGATGACGATCTTCGTCGCAACGAGCAGCAACGCCTTGCAGAGCAACAGCGCATCGAGCAGCAGCGCATCGAGCAGCAGCGTATCGAGCAGCAGCGCATCGAGCAGCAGCGCAACGAGCAGCCACACCTTGCAGAGCAGCAGCGTCTCGAGCAGCAACGTCTCGCTATAGCAGCAGGAGGTTTGGCTGATTTACAACAGCGAAATATACCGCAAGACAACATTCCTGCTGGATTTGGTGGTCCTCAAGTTTACCGCGTTGCGGTGCGATTACCGACATTTTGGCTGGACAAACCGGCAGTTTGGTTTGCGCAAGCCGAGGCGCAATTCGCCCTCGGAAACATCACCCAAGAGCAAACCAAATATTTTCACGTCATCTCTCAACTCGACGTGCGTGCCGCGGCAGAGGTCGAGGACATCATCACCAACCCGCCCATTGATCAGCCCTACACGCATCTACGACAGCAGCTCATCGAGAGGTTATCTTCTTCTTCGGAAGAACAGCGTGTCCGGCAACTGCTCCACGACGAAGAGCTCGGCGATCGAAAACCATCGCAGTTCCTGCGTCATCTCAAGTCTTTGGCTGGTCCAACTCCGATGCAACCCAACCTACTTCGTCATCTTTGGCTCCGTCGACTTCCCCCGCACGTACAAGCCATCTTGACTACTCGGCCAGAGCTGTCTTTGGAGCAACTGTCCGACCTGGGTGACAAAATCGTCGAGATAACGCCGGTCTCTGCCGTTCATGCAATCGACAATTCGGCCGATCAGGTAGTATCGACCGATCTTCGTGAAGTTTTAATTGCTGTTAAAAATCTCAGTATGGAAGTGAACGAACTTCGAGCCGGTCATCGCCAAAATCGACAACGCTCTCGCAGCCGTCACCGCAATCGCTCGAAGTCGACTTCTCGGAACTCTGACTCGGACAGTTATGTTGGTATTGTTCCCGTTTCGGCAAAAAGGCGAAGAAGTGCCTTTGCCCGGAAAACGGCAAAGACGGTCAGTAGCGGCGACAGACTGTCTCTCATCGAAAAGCGACGTGAATGTGGCGACGCACTTCAGAGCGCTCGCACATATATATTTTTGATGAGCTGCGATTGTTTAATGATTTACGTTTTGTTTTTGTTGCTTGGGAGATTCAGAGAGATTTTGTTAGAGCCTCAGTTACATTGCGACAGTCACGGAGAGATCTCAATAAATTTCAATATTCATTGTTCAATAATTATTGTAGTTTCATTAATCATTACTACATATATAATATATATATAGATATATATATATAATATATATATATATATAATTTTATGTAAAAAATCTTTATCGGCGTTTGGTATGAGGGGTGAACCCGTGAAAAACGAGCGTTCGTCCGTCTGAGCGAGAGCAAATTTAGTAGTATAAGTGCCTATACAGCGTCGGTTTGTGCTGCGCGCTGTGATTGACTGCCACGCCATCTACATAGAACTGTTTTCTGCTGCTTCCCGCTGCCGAAACTTGACTCACGTATCTCTTTCTCTCTCGCGAAGAGAGACCGCGCGTACGACTGTGTTTACTTATACACACGAGGCAACGTAACAACATGAGCAACAGCAGTCAGCTTAGCTCACGGGATTGCCTGTGTTGAGATATCTGTTTCTCTCTTGCTTATGCATATACGATAATACATAGGATACGTATGTGCTGTCTATGCGTATACGTCGCGAGATTACGCACTATCATGCATGTTTTTAAATCTGATATTGATTAATACATGTATGTAGAGTCACTCGCCTAGTTATTGAAAAGTTTAGAAAAATTTTTCTTTCAAGCAGCTCGGATGCATGTTTTTAGTCATTTTTAGGTAATCGAACCAATAGTTTGTCAAAGTTCATACCTTTCTCTACCTCTTAGAATTTTCACAGAATTTTCGATTGAGTTTTTCATTTATAAAAGTTCATAAAATGATAAAAAGTGCGTGCTTCACCAGTGAATGAAACCTTCGATCCAGTGAATGAAAGACGCGAAACCAGTAAATGAAAGTACAAATATAAGCATACGTTGACTTGATAATCAATATAGACTGTAATATATCACCTTTTTTATTGAGTAAGAAACTAAAACATAACTTTATCATCCAAACCAACCTCTTTATTGCCATGATTAAAATAAGGGCAACTGTGTTAAATGACATAATAAAAGTTTTTCGAGGTTATGTTTTCATATTGTAGGACAAGTTTTGGTGATTTTTCAGGGATCTTTTTTAAAAATTCTGTTCCATTTGAGTAGAAAAGAACCATTTTAAAAACATTTTAAGACCTCATGGATAAAGATTGGTTCAAAACTCCAATCAAAATATGCTTATATTTGTACTTTCATTTACTGGGCAAGTGCGAACTTTTCGCAACACCAGTAAATGAAAGTTGAAAAAGAGTGAAATTTTCTAATTAAAACTTGATTTTTAAGTGGAAATGCAATTAAATAACATATAAATGACAGTTTCAGAGGTAACTAGTCTGGTATAAAAGGGTTTGAGCTGCTCATTCTTTTGCAGTAGATCTTCCAAATTTTAACGATCTTCAGCGATGATGTACAAAATGACCGTATATTACGGCTCAGCAAACGATGCGTTCGTAAATCAATTCTTATCGTTAAACAATATTGATTCTGGGCCTGATAATGATTCGAATAGTTAGACATAATACCCAAGAGTAGGATAAAAATTCGTCGTTCATGAATAATGTCTTTATCAATTAATAATTGTTGTTTAAAAAAGTGCTTTCATTCACTGTTATGCTTTCAACTACTGGGTGGGTGACTCTATACGCGTCTATGAGTGTGTTTCTTTTCAAGGGGAGATATACACCAAATTTGACCCAAATATCGATTTTTTTTTATGTTTGCTTTCGATTTTTTGACATTTGAAGTATAATTTCCCAAATTTTTAGCCCTCAAAACAAATTATTTATGTTATTATAATGTGTACGAGCCATATCACTTCAAGTCTCGAATGGCTCGCCCGCGCAGCATTATTAGGCGAAATCTCACAATTTCTAACTCGCTGTAAAAGTTACTTAATGCGCCTAAAAGAAAAAAGTAACCCATAATCTCGATAGGAAATTACCTCAGCTTCCTGATGGGGGGGGGGGGGTTATATTTTCAAAAATTTTCCATTTTCCTCGGGAAAATCGCCAGGAAACTTTTAAAGTCGAATATCTCAAAAAAGAAATTTTTAAGATTTTTTAAAATAGACCAGATGGAAAGAGGAGGAAATTTCCCATCGAAATAGCTATTTTCCAGAAGACCATTTTTTGATTTCAGCGAAATATAGCGAGAGAAAGAATAAAAAAACGCGGTCTTTTGTAGCTTTGGAAGTTCAGCCGGCACGGCGCGCGAGTAATCTGACGTGATATGGCTCGTATGTAAATCTTAAATCAATAAAATGCGATAACGAATATCAAAAACAAGTTGTTGGAGAGGAAATAATTCATGTCAAATTTTAATTCATTTTTATCATCTAATTGAGACATAAATGCTCCCATCAATTCGGCGTTCGGCCGCCAGTACTACTGCTGTTAGTGCTGCCTCTAGTGTTCAAATTTGAGAATCAAATTTGTAAACAAAAAGCTAGCCTCTCTTATATAGCAGTACTAAACTGCGCCAGCAGAAGTAGCAGAAAGATTAATTTTGTTGCTCATCTGAAGATTCAATTGATAAAAATGTCACATGCGCAACTAAAATGTCAATATAAATCAGCTGTGTAATGAGGTTGTGTGAGTGATGTTTTATATTTTGAGATTTGAAGTTATTTTGGTAAAGTGAATGTTGTAATAAAAATTTAGAGTAGTTCATTGCCTTGGAGAAAAATAAAGATTCTTAATTTTATTTAGTTTATATTGTTTCTCAGTGCTGCAGTATAGTGATTGATTTACAGTAAAACATATGTTTTCACAAGTGATACAGTTCAAATAGTAAATATATACTTTACATTATAGCATGTTTTATTTTTAGAAAAGACATTTGAAATAATAATGGTCAAATCCAACTTTCAAATCTAAAACATTTGTGCTCAGTACTTTACAACATGCAGCACTGAGAAACTGAATGCACGCATGATGCCTGCATTTTATCTGGGTTGAGTGAAGTTTATATAGAAACAAATTAGTGAAATGATGTGAAAAAGCTAAAATTAGTCTTAGAATGAGTAAAGTGTGAGTGAGATTTATGTGTGGGCCACTGAGAATGTGTAGTGAAAGATTTCAATGTTTTGAACACAAATTCTTTATTTTGCTTCTCCTGAAAAGTTTAATTTTTCACATTTTAGTCCAGTGTGCGCTGGGTTTCTCAGTCAGTTTTCATCATAGAGACCTCTAGTACGTCTCAAAATTTTTCATAAAATGACACTCTATGGGCTGAGTTTTGTGGGTTTTTGATTCAAGTTAAAAAAAGTTTTTACACTAATAGATGTGAAAAAAAGCAAAATTCAAGAAAATTTATTGTTGTTTTTGAGCACATATTGAGTAACAGAACTGATATAAAAGTCTAAATCAAAATTCCAGAAAACTCAGTCTATAGAATGTCATTTTATGAAGTTTTGGAGACGTACTAGAGGTCTGTACCTCAAAAACTCTGGTGTGAATCTTGTGCACACTGCCAAAATCCTAAATAGCAAAAATAAGCTATTTTTAGATGCAGAGGCCTATTCTGGCACTTTTTTACACATTTTGTAGGGTCCAAAGATGTAAAATTGATGTTGAAAATATAGGTTGACATCAAACTGTGATGTATATCACAAAAATGCCCAATAAGAACCAATTGGTGTATGACTCCCCTTAAGGAAAGTCGAAATTTTTATCATGTTATATTAACATACAATGAATGATAACCGCTCGATGCACTAGGACGATTTCTCGATTCGGCGATGACTTGTGCAAGGAAGTCGAGGTTCTTATGGCATATCGATACCGAGCGATAACCGCTCAATGCACTAATTTAATATTTTAATTAATCAATAAATAATTTGATAAAAATGTATTTTCGAAGCTACAATTGAAAGTTGAAAAACGTAATTTAAGTATGAGTCTTTTTTAAAAATGTGATTTACAATAAAAAATCTAAACAAAAGACAAATTAAAAATTGAAAAAAATTAAAAAGAAGTTTTTTTAAATCAGCTGTTTATGAATAGCTGCAAGGTGTGAGACATCTTTATCAAATAATTAAAGAAAATGAAGTTCGGCGGTGACTTAGACCGTAACTTGCGACGGATAACCTGTCATGAGCTGGTGCTTTGTGTGTTAGCCCGGAAAAAGCAACCGGCTCACTCTCGAAATCCAATCGAGCTAAAAGCTACGCTGGTTTATTTTTATCGAGTGAGAGAATTCAGATGTGCAGAACGAGTCCCCTTCTTAAGCCCTGGCAGCGACATGTCACTTGTGGAGAGCGACTATTGCGGTTGGGGCTTTGTGTTGAATCGGAGTTCAAACATGTTACTATGCCAAATGGGTTTCTTGTTTCCGCTGGTTTGACTCACGAGCGGTGTGGTTGCCGGTTGTGTGTCCAGGCTTGTAGGTGTCGGATTTCAATCCGAACTTCGTTTAGGAGCTGGCTTAGGATCCAAACTGTAGTTGGAATAGGCTTAAGATCCGAGCTCGCTGATTGACGGAATGGCTTAAAGTCCGAGTTCGCTGGAGGAGCTGGTTTAACCCATTAAGTCTGGGAGGGACACATTTTTGATACTTTTTTGAACCGTTGTACTTTTGCTGAAAAAGGGGTCTGGATAACTTGCGAGTAAGCATGTTCTACGCAGCATTTAATGAACTTTTAATGAACTTTAATGAACGAATCCGGTGTCAGATTTTCGATATGACAAACAGGTCAAAAGTTATGGATAATTTTATCAAAAAAAACGTGATTTCGAAAAAAAATGTTTTCCGTTTCGAATTTTCACATGAAAATCTTTTAAATCCTGGCATCTTTGTTAAAAATAAAGCGTCCATGGGTCTTTCTCATAAAGTTATGATAGTTCAAATGAGTGAAATAGGGTTTTAGTACAAAAAATGGGGATTGGAAAACGAAAATATATAAGGAAATTTCTGAAATTTTTAACTCAAAAATGATGGATTCTTACAATTTTTCAAAAAACTTATTTATCAGTTAAATTTTTCCTCAAATCCATCGTTTTTGAGTTAAAAATGCCGAAAATTTCCTTATATATTTTCGTTTTCCAGTCCCCATTTTTTGTACTTAAAATAATATTTCACTCATTGGAACTATCATAACTTTAAGAGAAGTACCCACGGTACAACGGTTCAAAAAAGTATCAAAAATGTGTCCGTCCCGGACTTAATGGGTTTAGATCCGCTGCTGACAGCTGAGTTGGTTGAAGATCCGGTTGGGTACGAAATAGGCCTAAGGATGAAGCTCGCTGTATTATTCAGAGTCTTGTCGAAGAGTCTGGAAGCTGGGGTCTTGCCTTTGGTATCGTTTAATGGATCAGTGCGTCGCTACCGGCGTGGAAGCCACTTAGCTGTGGTCTTAAGAAGGTTGGGTGGAGGAGGCTGCGGTGGTGTTCCTCCACATCACCTGTGTTCCTGCGGTGACTTGTTTTGTTTAGTCGGACAGTCCTTGTTGAAGTGATATCCTTCACAGTGCCAACATTTTGGTAGTTGTTGTCTTTTCTCCTTCGGCTTCTCTGAGTCCTTGGGCTTGAGTTTTGAGATCATTGAATTTCTTTTGTCAGCCTCATCTTACTCTATCTCTTGTGCCTTTGTAAGCAGAGTGGCAAAGTTGTTGATGGTGTGTGATCTAAGATTTTTCCGGACTGATGGGCTAAGTAGTTCGATCATTGTGGCGATCTTTGATGCTTCGTTCTCGGTGGGTCTTAGTCGTTGGCACATCATGTACTTTTGCTGCAAGAACGATCCGGAACTCTGCTTGTCTGTTTGGATAGTTCCATACAGTTTGGCTACTAGAGCGCTTTTGATTGACCGTCGTACTGCCCTCTAAGTAGCTCGGAGAAGCGTTCAAAGGATAAGTTCGTTGGCTTGTAACATAGCCACCACTTTTCTGCTGCGCCTTTTAAGCCCTTTTCCAAGATGGCAAGTCTGTTTCCGTCTGGTATTTGAAGTGCCGTCACGTATTCCTGACATTAAGTCAGGTTACGATCCAGGTCTTCATAGTCGAGGCCACAATACTCTGGTAGGGCCGGTCGAATTGAAAATAGTACTTGAGCAAAAGCCTCCCAGCTCTGTAAAGCGGGTGGGAATCTTGTAGCCATGTTCAGCGGTAAGTCCCGCTGAGGTGCGATGTCTTGTTCTATCAGCGGGGCGTCCAGCTGTTGTAGAAACACATCTTGCTCGTTCGGCTCTCCGAGAGCGAATGGCTCTTGCTCTGCAGGAGCCTGCCTTATATTTGGCTCGGGAGATGGTGGGGGTACTTCCCTTTCATCTGCCTGTGCCAGTGGTAAGATGGGCGCCACTGGGTGATTAGCCACTCCCAGAATTGGGAGAACTCCTTCTTCTTCGAGTCGAGCTCGAAAGTGAGTGCGCGCGCCGAACAGAGGAGTACGCTCGACCGGCATTGCGTAGAGCGGGTTCATAGCATGTATCAACGTACTTTAAAGCCCCACATGTTGGGCCACCAATTGATAAGTTCGGTGGTGACTCCGACCGTAACTTGCGACGGATAACCTATTGCGGGCTGGTGCTTTATGTGTTAGCTCAGAAAAGGCAACCGGTTCACTCTCGAAATCTAAGCGAGCTGAAAGCTACGCTGGTTTATTTCTCTCGAGTGAGGGAGTTCAGATGTGCAGAGCGAGTCCCCTTCTTAAGCCCTGGCAGTGACATGTCACTTGTGGAGAGCGACTATTGCGATCGGGGCCACCTAGCGGCAGAAGCAGGAAAAGGGAGACATGAGAGAGGTAAAGTAAGAAGAAGATTGTTTTGTGGAGAAACAAAGTTAATTTTTTATTAAAGTAATTTGTCCCTATACAGCCAACAACCTTGACAACTCGTTGAGTTGTAGAATTTCTGGAAGTCCGAGAGATTTGTGTAATCTCCGGTGATCCGGGATAGAACACGTCACTTGGGTCTTGGTGACTCTGGTATACCGAGAGTTTCGCACTGCTCCAGAGGTCTGGGCGATGTGCTCGGCACAAGAGCCCATGAGCGAATGCGCAAAACTCGGCGTGATCTGCAGTGCGCGTCTATAATAGTACGCGACTTGCGTAAATCAAACTAGAAACTAGAAAATCAAAAAAAAATTTAAATAAAAAAAACTAGAAATCTAAATTCAAACAAGTAAAAAGTAGAAAAACAAACGAATCAAAAAAGTAAAAGTCGAAAAAATAAACGAAAAACTAGAAAATCAAGAAAAAGAAAAGTCAGAAAATACCAGCACAAGCATCGATGTTTCGCATCTGGTGCATAATCAATGAGTGCTTACTCTAAAATCATTCCTTCTCATTGAGTTAAGTAATCAGAGTAGTTTCTCGAGCATTAACGCTCCAGATGTAAAACATCGTTGCTTGTGCTGGTATTTTCAGACTTTTCTTTTTCTTGATTTTCTAGTTTTTAGTTTTTTTTTCGACATTTGCTTGTTTGATTCGTGTATGTTTTTATTACTTGTTTGATTTTAGATTTCTAGTTTTGTTTATTTAAATTTTTTTGATTTTCTAGTTTGTTTTTACTTTTTTACTTTTTTATTTTTTACTTATTTGATTTATCAATTTTCATGTTTTTTTTTCATTCTTTAAGGGCTAAAAGGAAGCTCAAAATCGAAAAAAATTTTATTTCATTTTTGAGTGTTTCTGTGAGCCATTGTCGTATACTTTGCGTGTTAAATTTTTTATTCTTTTGCATTTTCTGGCTCTTTACGTTTTTACAAAGTGCACCTCAATTGTCATAACATTCGCGTACACTTCTTCTGAACATTAATAGTAACGGGCACAACCTCGGACGAGACCATCGAACTCATAGGTCACTTTCAATCAGTAGATTTATGAAGGAGGTCACAAAAAAAACGTAAAATAAAAAAAAATTGTGCCTTAGTGTTTGTGCAGGGTGACTTAAGGGTCGGATCACCTCGCCCGAGGATGTGACCGTAACTATTGACGTTCTGAAGAAGTGTACGCGACCCTGGTGCTGTAACTCAGTCGGTACGCTATGAATGTTACGACAACTGAGGTGCACTTTATAAAAACGTAAAACGCCAGAAAACGCAAAAGAAGAAAAAATTTAACACGCAAAGTATACGAAAATGGCTCACAGAAACAGCTGTATCTCACTGAATGATCAAAAGTTTAAAGGTTTAAAAAATGCAATGGAAAGGAGACAAAAAATCCTACTCGAAAATAAAATAAAAAATTTTTCGATTTAAAGCCCCCTTTGACCTTAATTTTCTTTAATTTTTCAATTACATTTGGTTGTTCATTTAATATCACTTACAATTAGGTTTATTTGTTTATATTTCGCGCCTCGAAAATTTTACAAAAACTAGATGCTATAATTTCTTGGAATAATTATGATACTAAGAACTAAAACTTAAAACTAAGGAGACGGAAGTCAGGACTAGCGAATAATAGGTATGCCAGTACCGACGCGACTTGGTACGACTGTATGCCGTAACCCCGCACGACATGGTCTGGAGATAATTAGAGTTGACACTAGTTATTATCGTTTTAAGATATTTAGGTTCCCAGTCAGTATCACTTTTTTTTGCTATTTGATAAGGCAATATTCACGTCGAGAAACGCAACAGTACTTCAAGTCTTAATCAGTTGATATCAAGGTAAAACAATTAAATTGAAAAACAAGTACATAGGGACTTTTTTGAAGCGGGCAAGGTGTGAATTCAAGTTATTGTAAATCTTTCTGCAAATGGTCAGATATTTTTTAGATCGTTCGATTATTTAACTTTAATTTAAGGCATCAAGAAAAGTTTTAAATTATTATATAAAATATTAATTTTGTAATTCTTGATGAGTTTTGAATTGTTATTCAAAAAATCATTCTAAAAATATAATTTCATTTTAAGTGAAAAAGAACTCTGACTTACTTGTATTATATTGTTAAATATTTCTAACAAAAAAAATACCAGATGATGATTGTTAGGAGCTGAGAATAGAAACCAAGGTGTACTGAAAGCCTCTAATAAATGTAAAAGTTTTGTACTAGCAACCATTGACAATGTTTTCAAATATGGTGATACGTTTACTAAAATAGTTAATAAGCAGTCGAATAATGGTTGTAATCTTTGATGCCCAGTAGTAATTATTTTGTGAAAAACAATAACCAATAAATCAGCATGGGTTCCTGAAAGTATATATTGTTCAATGTATCTGTATCAAAAGCAAAAGAAAAAATTTTTTTTCATTACCTGTGAAAACAGGAATATCCATGGGCACAGTAGCAGTGTAAGGTTTATTCAATCTTACGCCAAAATTCCGCTCACCACTTAACAATAATAAAATGAAAACTCCAATGTGCATTAAACCTACTTTGGCTGAAACAAATTCAAATTTCATAAAAATTCTAATTGTTCGTAAAACGAAACGTATAATTGTAAACAATCAATTTAATGTAGAGTCACCCACCCAGTGATTGAAAGCATACCAGTGAATGAAAGCACTTTTTTAAACAAAAGTTATTAATTATAACGACATTATTCATGAACGACGAATTTTCATCCTATTCTTGGGAATAATACGCAAAACCTTCAAAAGGCCCAAAATTTGGCCTAAGGCCTCCTCGAGGGCTAAAAATGCACCTGGAGGCTATTTTCACATACCCAAATAACATACTAAATTTTGGGGTGGATCCGAGAACCCCCCGCACAAAAGTGGTAGATATATAAAAAAACTGCTAATATATAATATATACCTTGTATTATTTTATTGTATATAATAAATACAAGGTATATACATAATATATACCTGGTATATACATTATACAAGGTGGGGAATAAATATTGAAGCCCCTGAAAATCTTGCAGAATAAGTTGGAAAAAAAATCAAAAACTTCATATCTGACGTATTTTTTGACGGGGAATCCAATGATGACCTTGAATTTAACCTTGAACGTAACCTTCAAGCTCCAGCGATCCATAAACCGATTTTTCAAATGTAAACCCCCATTTTTTATTGCAGATTTGAAAAGAACGGAAAATTTTACGTTGAAACATGTATTTTGTTTTTTTTTTCAAGGTCATTTTAAGGGCGTTCAGACACAAATAAAACCCCAATTAACCTAAAATTAAGTTCGAGTAAGGGCTTTTTTTCTAACTGTAACGCCTCCAAAATGACCTTGAAAAAAAATAATGAAATTCATATTTTCACGTAAAATTTTTCGCTCTTTATACATAACATATACGCTATGGTGAACCAAAAATCGATTATAAATACGGTAACCCCGATTTTTTATAATAGATTTGAAAAGAGCGAAAAATATCACGTTCGACTATGTATTTTGTTTTTTTTTAAGGTCAATTTGGAGGCGTTACAGTTAGAAAAAAGCTTACTCGAATTTAATTTTAGGTTAAATTGGGGTTTTAATTGTGTCTGAACGCCCTTAAAATGACCTTGAAAAAAAAAAAAATACATGTTTCAACGTAAAATTTTCCGTTCTTTTCAAATCTGCAATAAAAAATGCGGGTTTCCATTTACAAAATCGATTTTTGGTTCGCTGGAGCTTGAAGGTCATGTTCAAGGTCAAATTCAAGGTCACAATTGGATTCCCCGTAAAAAAATACGTCGGACATTGAGGTTTTTGATTTTTTTTTTCCAACTTATTCTACGAGATTTCCAGGGGTTTCGATATTTATTCCCCACCCTGTATATACCTGGTATATACATTATATAAACCTGGTATATACCTTGTAAAAACTTATTTTATTTTTATTTTCATTAAAATTCTAAAAAAAACTGTAACTAAACCGAGCGAGCGTTAGCGAGCGAGGTACGTCGCTAGTAATTGATTACAGATTGAGGAGCTGTGCGATACAGTTGAGAAGCACGCATATAAAATCGAAGAAACTTTACGAAGAGAGCAGTACCCAAAGTTTCAGGATCGGAGAAAAGAGATGAAGTTGGGGATTGAATACACAGGCACATCTTTTAATGTTCTTTTAGCAATTATCCGAGAAGTATGCTCTAACTAGATTGTGAGTGATGTTTACGAAATAAGGGCTATGCTACCATGGAAAGAATGAACAGTTTCAAGATATTAGTAAATTTTGAAACTTGTTTTTTAAAACACAATGTTTTTTAAATGAATGTTTAAATGAATAAATGTTTTTTAAACAATGTTTTTTAAAAGTACAGAAAAATACATATTCCCAAAAATCACTAGTCCACAAGTGCATATCATTATTAATAAATACATCAAACTTCGTCTAAAAGAAATAGAAAGATTTGTTCTTCATTAAAGAGATATAAAATTTACTCGTCAAGTAACTTTTATATTACACTATATCACTACTGCTTATGAGTAAAAACTCACCTTCACGAAATACCAAAAAAACACATCTCACCGGATGCCGTGAAGAAAAACACATCTCATCGAATCATGATTTAACGAATCATGGCGAAAATATCTTGGTTTTTCAAAATGGTGTGTTTTTCTTCGCGGCGTTTAAACGAGGTGTGTTTTTCTTCTCAACGTTTCAATAAGGTGTGGTTTTTTCACAGCGTTTCGATGAGGTGAGTTTTTCTTCACGGCATCTGATGAGATGTGTTTTTTTTCACAGTATTTCGTTAAAGTGAGTTTTTACTCTTAAGCAGCGGCGATATTCTAGCACACTCATAAAATCAAAACTTTTGAACGATCAAATGCAAGATGCTGCACTTTAACTACTATCGCGAGCAAACGCACCTCCACAAATTGTACATTATTTTAATCTTTATAATACTGCAGTAATTTAACATAAAGCATGTGAAGTTTATCACATAAGAAATTTACATTTTTTTCAGCAGTATTTAGAATAAATGCACTAAATCGTAATTTGGGAGTTTTTAACTTAATTATACATTTAGTAGGTCATGATGCGTGAGAGATGGGCTTTATCGATGTAGGCTTTGAGACTTTTTTTCCTCTGAATGTCTTTCCGCGTGTCTCGCATTCGTAGATAATGTTACGCGACGATTTAACATGCCTATAGAGATTAGATGAATTTTCATATTTATTTTTGCAAATATTGCATGCATTGATAATACCATCTTGCACTGAATCGATGTGAATTTTCAGATAAAAATTTGGTGGAAAATTTCTTTCCGCCCATCGCGTGTATGTGTGATACCCATTGTGAATTTCGTCGATGTGTTTCTTGTCACTAGACTTATTTGTACATTTTTTCGCATATATCACATGCATATGTGATACCATTCTCAACCAATTCAATGTGAATTTTAAGACTAATATTTTTTGTGAATGTCTTTCCACTTGTATCACAAGCAAGTTTGACATCATTAACCTTTTGAATGTGGAATTTGAGATAACTCATACTTGATAATTCATTTCCGCATGTATCGAATTTATGTTTAACATGACTGTAAACCTCATATTTTTTCATCATATTTTTTCTTAAATGTTTTGATCTGCTATGATATACACTGCCGTTCAATCACTTGTGCAATACCTGAGTAAAAAATGAGTTAACTTCAAAGTATCATAGCTCAGTCAATAAAGGTCGTATTAGGATTTTAAAAATACCACTCGAAAGGCCTTTACAAGCTCTTTATAGATATATAGATTATAATAGAATATAATAGAAAAAGAATAATAAAATAATATAGATCTTTGAATAAAGAATCAAAAAAATCTGTTTTTCTGTAGGTGCTTGTCACTTCTCATTTTAGTACAAAGTCTTGTAGAAACATTCTGAGCCCATCATATTGTAGGTTTTGACAGGACCTTTGAAACGTTTATCTTTACCTGTCCAATACCAAAAGACCCTAATTTTGACTTATTTTTCCACGCGTTATTTTTCTATGAAACTATTGTCAAATTAATGTAAAAATACCATATTTTATAGGGAAAAGTGTATTTTTTACACTAATCACACGTAAAAACTAGTTATTAATTGAGAAACGCTTCTCTTCACAAAAGTCTTTTTTATAAAAAAAATTCGGTGTGATAACTGAAAATGTTGTCTTCATTTTCATACATGTTTGTCATGCTCTTAAAAAATATACGATTAAAAAATTTATTTTAAATGTTGAAGAAAGACCATTTACCATTTTCAACACTTATATAAACCTTTTTTCTGCATACATTGAAACATGAATGACGAGTGCGTATGTCTCGTTTTTTATCGAGACGGCTGGGCAAGTAGAGTCATGAGTGAGATTTTATCATACAAATATTAAGTTTACATGATCACTATTAAATCATTATACTCAAACTTAGTGTGTTTAGCGTTAGAAAAAAAAGTTTCAGTTTGTCTAAATAATTGTCGGAATATATTTGATTTCATTAACCTTATTAGGCATTGTCCCCGTACAACTTTTACCGCAAGGGGGCAGGCTTGTGTTAAAAGACGCTGTGTATTTAGTATATCTATATATATTTGTGTACGAATCTATGAGCGCCCATGCAGCCATTAGGCCAACGTGTATACGAGCATGAGTCATATTACATGCCTTCTCGTTTGACCGAGTAACTCGCACTAACACGCACAGTGCGCGCGAGAGAGACAGAGTTACACAACGACGTATAGACGTTGAAAAGGCATGAGCGTCGACACACAGCCGCTGCCGTGACTTGCCACAGTAGAGGGGACTAGCAACGTCTTGCCACTGCCAAACGCCGGCAAATCATAGCGCGCTAAGCATACAGAAGACGCTACAGAGACTGAAAACATTCAATCCGTACGCCCGCCCACCCGTATGGACGCTCGTTTTTCACGGCTTGACCTGCCATACCCAACGCGCGGATAGAAGTTTCACTTCAAAAAATAGTACTGGTAAACGGAGTGAGGATGCCGAGCAACGAGACAGCGCGCCACTACTCTCCTGGACGCGCTCGCCCCCCTCGAAGCTGCACTACTGAACACCGGAGATACACCAACATTCACCGGTGCACTGGGCTACTCGGTCGTAGATCTCACCTTCGCCAGCGACACACTCGCTTCCCAAGTTTCATCATGGGCCGTAAGCGAGCTCTACACGCATAGCGACCATCAGGCTATCGTGTTTGAGATAGAGATCGCCAGACCGCCTAGACCCGCGACGCGCCAAAGCTGCAAGTGGAACGCGCGCAGCCTCGACACGGAGTGCCTCACGGCCATGATGGCCGGTGCCGCGGTTCCACCCGGGCCTACAGAAGAGATGGCAACGACGTCGTCGTGGCGCAGTATACTGGTGGACAAGCGAGATCGCTGACCTACGACGCTCATGTCTGCGAGCGCGAAGGCTTGCCCAGAGAGCGCGTGGCCGGCCAAATGAAGACGCCTGCCGAGCGAGCTATACCTCCGCCGGACGTCTCCTGCGCAATGCTATCAAGACCAGCAAGCGCCTATGCTGGAACAAACTGTGCAACGAGGTCAACGAGGACGTATGGGGCAAACCATACGAGACAGTCATGTCCCGTCTCAGAGGACCGAGAGCAAATTCACCAAGCTCACCGACCATGGTGCGCCGCATAGTGGCTGCTCTCTTCCCTCGTGTGCCTGACGAGCCAGCTCTGCCACCACCACTCCAAGCAGGAGCAATTGTACCAGCCGTCACCATGGAAGAACTCCGAGGAGCATGCAGGAGGATCAAGGATAACACTGCGCCTGGGCCGGACCGAGTACCAAACGCCGCTATCAAGATCGCCATTGCCACGCACCCTGACATCTTCTTGCAGGTGTACACGGCGTGCTGCGAACCGGTGTCTTTCCCGCGTGCTGGAAAAGACAGAGGCTTGTCCTGCTGCCAAAGCCAGGCAAGCCACCCGAAGAACCATCGTCGTATAGGCCGCTGTGTATGCTTGACACAGCGGGCAAGATTCTCGAAAGAATCATCTGTGACCGCCTCGAAGCCACTACTGAGAGCCCTGGGGGCCTCTCAGACCGCCAGTATGGCTTTCGGAAGGGGCGATCGACGATCAACGCCATCGAGAACGTCATCGCCACCGCCCGAGAGGCCATCGCGGGCAAGAGATGGAACCGCGGCACCAAGAAGTACTGCGCCGTGGTCACTCTCGACGTAAGGAACGCGTTTAATTCGGCTCGGTGGAACAACATCAAAGCCGCGCTACGCCGAATGCGCGTACCTGAGTACCTGCTGAGAATAATCAGAAGCTATCTCTCAGCGAGGCTGCTTGATTGCGATACGGACGACGGACCAGAGACCCACAGAGTCACAACAGGCGTTCGGCTAGGGTCTGTCTTGGGGCCCATCCTGTGGATCGTCATGTACGACACCGTTTTGCACCTCAACTTCAGAGGCAACGTAAGGATCGTAGGCTTCGCGGATGACATCGCCCTGGTGGCCGTGGCCAAGCACTTGTGGCAGATCGAACACGATCTGAACTCTGCCATCGCACAGGTGCGTGGCGCACTTCAAGATCTCAGCCTAGAAACGGCTGACCACAAGACCGAGGCCCTTCTCATCAGTAGCAGGAAGGAAATAGAGACCATCGCCATCACAGTGGGCGACTGCAGCATAATGTCGACCCCCTGCATCCGCTACCTGGGCCTACACATCGACTCCAGGCTGAGGTTCGACCAACATCTCCGAATCGTCAGCGAAAAGGCAGCAAGAGTGGCTGGAGCCCTCGCGAAGATCATGCCCAACATCGGTGGGCCCAGAAGTAGCCGACGCGTGCTCTATGCCCACGTCGTCGACTCGATTCTCCTGTATGGAGCGCCAATCTGGAGATGCGCGACGGAGACGCAGGCCTACATACGCCAGGCAGAGTCGGTACATCGACGAGCCTGCCTGCGCGTGATCAGCGGGCGACCACACGTCTCCTACGACGCGACGTACGTGATATCCGGCGTACCACCGCTGGCGCTACTAGCGGATGAGCGAGCGCGCATATACCAGCGCCGCCCCGAGGATGTCAAGGAGGAAGAAAGAAGAGAGACGCTGACAGGTGGCAGGACCGGTGGGACCGGGCCTCAAAGGGCCGATGGACACACCGGCTAATCCCGAACATCACGGAATGGGTCGAGAGGGGACATGGAGAAGTGGACTACCATCTCACACAACTCCTGTCCGGGCATGGCTACTTCAGAAGCCATAGCCAGCGCTATGACAACACCCTTAGCCTTAGCTCTCTGCCCGGCCTGCCCAGTCACAGTAGAAGACGCGGAGCATGTGTTCTTTCGCTGCCCGCGATTCCACGAAGAGAGGGAGAGACTCCAACAAGTTCTCCAAGAAGAAATCGAGCCTGAAAACATCGTCAGGCTCATGCTCGAACCGCAGGAAATTGGATGGCGGTAGTGTCTTTCGCACAATCAGTCGTGTTCAGACTGAGGCAAGAGGCACAAGAGGCGTAACAGCGATCCGGACGATGCTGTAAGAAGAAGACGATGCTTCTGGTTCCCGAACCCCTAATCACCGTAAGGTGGACGGGGGATGTACGGAAAACACACAGATGTAGCAGAGAAGCTCTATAGAGTCCCCACCGAAGTAATGTTTAACGACGGTTCCCGGTGGGGTACTTGTTTTTGGAAGGGCCACTGGCTGCAGAGTTCACTCTGCCCACGTCCAAAAAAAAAAAAAAAAAAACACACACACACACACACACACACACACACACACACGCACATACATACAGACATGTTTCAGCAATTCGGTCTAGTTTAAGAATATATATCTAAAACTCTCATGATTAGTTATGAAAGTCGAAAATCAGTCCGTCACAAAGCTTTCTCTATGAGGAAGCAAAAATACTGACCCCGCATGAATACAAATTTCACGGATATTTTCAACATTGGTTATCAAAATTTGAAATATTAAAAATTCAAAAAAGTCAATAAATAAAAAATCCGTTGTCCAAAGATGGAAAATTATCAAATTCTGAAAAATTGCATAAAAAGTCCATAAGAATGCACTTTTTGCATACAAAAAATTAATCAGTAACGCATCCAGTCCCAAAGAATATACCCCTAAAATTTCAAAGCGATTGTATAAAAAGATTTCAAGTTATCGTATGACCGCGAACACACGAAACCCTCATAAAAATTTCGCGGAATTCTATAGGAAATTTTTATGAGAGGAATTAGGCGAACTGGTCATGATACGACTTCGCTGCGCTCAGCTTAATTAATCCCGTACTGACCTTCACTCAAGACTATGTCATGAAGGCAAAAAATACATTTGGAGACTTGCTCGCCTTCTCGCTTTCGCCTGGTACAACTGTATAGCTGAGGATCTTTGATAGCATTCTAAACATGTGCAGGATTTGCTCCGTAAGGCAAAGGTTGTAGCCAAAGACTTGACTACGCTTATGTTTGGACCACGGTGAAGTTGTGTTGCACAAAAGTTTGATGGCAGTGAGGTCATTTAGATTGAGTCCGATCTAATGCAATTGTGACCATATTTGTCCTGTGATTGCTGTGGAAAACTGCTTGAATAGTTTGTGTACTGCCTATTCATGTAATGTGCTATTGAATTGATATGTTTGAAACTTTCTATATTTTGACTAATACTATATATTTATTGTATATTCGATTTACAATTATGTTAGTGACTATTAGACTAGTATTTGCATATTTCATGCTATTTCTGATGATAAGCATCCTATTTTTTATTGTATACCTACCGTCTGTTCTACGCGTTAATAAATTTTTCTCGTTCCTTTGTCGTCAACTTATTTTCCGGGTCAAGCTCGAGCACTTTTCGTCTTGCCTCATAAAAAGGGGCGTCTGGACCGTTGCTAATCGAGTCACGAGCATCGACTCGCGTCACCAACTTACCGTCAGATTTTCGCTAGCCACCTACACTTTCGCTAGCTGAAAGAAAGCGGGGTTCAGTTGGTGTCACTGGTTTGCATTTATCAATCTCTCTCCTACTCTCTGAGTAAGTATGACAACACTCACACTTTCTGCTCCTCTGTTTTCTGCTTTTTTATCCTGATTCGACCTGCCTATAAGCATTTTTCTTACAGTTTCATGCACGCTAATTTTGCAAGAGTCAACTACACTGGACTACTGTCACGGCTGTTACCCTTGTATTACCTCAAATCACTTTTTATACTCTACACCCGCATTGGAGGTTAGTTCACAAATAGAGCACTCCAAGTCGTGCGCATAAGTACAGCTACGTCTTACGCCCCATTGGTCTGAAGAGCCAAGTTTCAGGGAAAAGGAAAAACCAAGCAAAGAGCAAAGGAAACTCTCTACCTCAATGAACAGGCGCGGATCGTCGTTGATCAGTCCAAAATATCGTCTGTTAGTGTGACGCTTATTATCTGTGTTTCTACGAGTGCATGTGAAAAGTATATTTGAACCAAGTGGGTGAATACTTTCATGAACCAGATTTTAAAGCGGTTCGATGATAGGTTAAAACCTATGAGAGACTGCATTAATGTTGTGGTGACTCGGATGGAGGGCATAGCGGTGGCCGTCGTCAAACTAAATGAGCGAACTCCGAGCAGGAGAATACCTTAAAACTGAACGCTGATTCCATCTTGGCCATTAGATAGAAACTTCTTTTATTCAGCAAAGCTGCTCTCTAACGGCACCATCCTTGATAAAACCCTCTCACAGTGGGCCTGAAGACGCGATAGGTTGTATCAAAATAGCCACCAAAACTGATTGCACCACTGTTTAGTCAGTCAATCACAGATGAAAAAACCGTTCGAATCAAAATCCTAGCTTATCCTGTTCAAAAGTTATACGTATTTTTCGCTTTTCATCCGAAAATCCCTATTTATTTTCTTGCGACCAAGAATAAGAATATTATAATCTCATTATTATAAGTAAATCAACGATATTAATTGTACATTTAAAATGTTCGGTAGTGAGTGCTTTAAGGGGTTACATAGCTTTGTAATTTTCGAAAAATCGAAATTTTTTCATTGTTATATTTGAAAGTAAATGTCTTTAAGAATACTGTGCAAAATTTCAAGTAGATCCGAGCAAATTTCCCGAAGTTATGGAGAATTCAATAAAAAAAAATTTGACAATGTGCAACCGCATCATGAAAAGTGTCCTCTGTTCTGGACCGGGTTCTGAGTCTTGGTGTCCGTGGCAACGTGCTTCTGCTGAAAAATCTCTGAAGACATTCAAGCATGATTATAAACCAATTCCAGATGATTTTTTAGCTGCAATCAAACCAATTTATGAAGAGCTAAGCTCTGATAAACTTTTAGAGCGCTGTGTAGGTGGTTTCACACAGAATAACAACGAAAGCTATAATCAGCTTATTTGGAAAATTACACCAAAAATATTACCTGCTGGCTCAAAAATAGTTGAAATTGATGCATACACTGCTGCTTGTATGTTTAATCAAGGGACAGAAGCCTTACTTACAATTATGTACAGTATGGGAATCAAATTTTGTCGGCACAGTCACGAATACGCCCGGAGCGAGGACAAAAAACTCGTGCTGATTGCTGAGCAAAGAGCTTCGGATACTACTTGAGAGGCTAGAATTATTTGTCGACAACATCAAAAAGATGCTCTAGAAACTGCAGGTGAAGCTAAAGAATTATTATATGGACCCGGAATCGAAGATTTGACTTAAGTCACTCTTTTCTCGTGCTGTAGGCATGATTTCTCGAGAATGAGTCGACCGATTGAGCTGAAATTTTGCACAGATCCTCTCAAGGGTACTGACTCGTGACTGATTGCAGGGATTTTGATCGGTCGACTCGTTGTTATTTTAAATAAAATTTGGTTGGGAAAAATGGTCAAAATTTGAAAAATGCTTAAAAATCAGGGCAAAAATGAACTCAAACTCGTGTCAATTCATCAAATTTCATTTTTTTTCTTTTCCTTCGATCAGTCACTAGGCAAGGGTATAAACTTTGAGAAATATGTCGAATTTTTGGTTTACGATGATCCTGTCAGGAAATATCCTGCCTACCGCAGGACAACAGGATGACCGAGGAAAACTGATAAAAAATTAACAATTTTCAATATTTTTATCAAAAAAATTTTTTACAGCTTTTCTGATGGATAAACTTCAATATGTAAAAATTTCAAATTGATTAAACTTTTTGTTTTTGAAATATAATTTAAAGAAAAAAAATAACTTCCGTCACATAAGCCATGTAACCCCTTACGAAAAACATGCCTGCGCGCATAAAGCAGTAAAAATTTTCTCATGTACATTTCAAAATATACAGTCGTCAAATCTTTCCAACTTTTTCCATACCTGAGCGAAAAATGTGTAAACTTAAAGTGTCGTAGCTCAGTCAAAAAAGGTCAAATCAAAGTTTTGAAATAACCAGTGGATAGGCCCTTTGAGTACTCAAAGGCTATATAAATTCTTATTGGGTTTATTCGTTAATTTATTCATAAATTTTTATTAACAATTAACGAATCGAAAAAGTTGGTTTTATTTTCTTCGATATTTCTATTGCTTATTTAGGACCTGTAGAAAATATCTGAGACGATGGATTTAAAGGTTTTTACAAAACTCTCAAATAGTTTTATTAAAATTGTCCTACGGGCATTTCTCAAGATGATACGGTTGTTTTTTGCATTCTGATGTTTGGTTAAGTTCGATAAATTTGAAAATTTTGATCAGTCGAAATCATGAAGATTTTGAGAATCTGATTCATATTAATTGATTTTCATTCTACATACAAAAAATTTTTTTGTAATCATAGTTTTTTTTATCATCTGCAAAGCTCTGTACATTATATGAATGAAATTAAACGAAATATAAAAAACTATTATTTCTCTGCAGTAACTGTTATATAAGCTCTTGTGTATGATCTTTTTAAGAACTTGTGTAAGAGCTTGTCAAATATTTTCATTGGAGTAGCACCACATCGTTCACATCGCTCTCTCTCTACGTTGGTGCGCTAACCTTACTTTGCGTTACCACAAAGTGCAACTTATGCATAAGAAAAGGGGGTTTAAATGCGAACTTAGCACAGTACTATAAAATTGCGTATGATACTCGTGCTATGGGGACGTTTTTCGGCTCAGCTATCAGGACTCTCACTGCACTTGGGACATTACGACGTCCCAAAAAGTGTTACTAATGGCACTTACATAGTAAATTACTATTAAAAGTTTTAAAATTTTTTTAGAAGTGTTATCTTACTCAAATCATCAGTTGGTTTTAAAATAAAAAAAATGTTGAATTAAGTAGCGTCAAGCATACAATGATACCAAAATGCTTTAAACTTTTATTAACCTCTATATGCGTTGTTAAACTTGTCATAATGTTAATGTTTGTTTTGAAAATTTATATTCAAGATCAAATTCAAGGTCACCATTGATTTCGCGTCCAAAGATACTTGAGATATGAGGTTTTTGATTTTTCTTTTGACCCATTAAGTTTGGGACAGACACATGTTTGATACTTTTTTGAACCGTTGTACTTTTGTGAAAATTTGGTCTGAAGCACATACAAGTACGCATATTCTACGCAAAATTTTATAAACTTTCTGAATCGGGTGTCACATTTTCAATATTATAAAAAGGTCAAAAGTTGTGGATAGTTTTATCCAAAGAAACGTGATTTTGAAAAAAAAATTTTTGAGTCCTTATCTTAAATTAAAAACGATTTCAATTAGTGAAATATGATTTTGAGTACACAAGATGGCAACTGGAAAACGAAAACATACGAAAAAAATTCTGGTATTTTTAACTCAAAAACGATAGATTCTTTGTATTGATCAAAAAAATTTTTCATCTATAAAATTTTTTCTTCAAATCCATCGTTTTTGAATTAAAAATTCCAGAAATTTTCTCATATATTTTCGTTTTTAGGTGTCATTTTGTGTACTTAAAGAGATCGGTACCTCAGCCCAAAAATTAAAATTTCGATCCAGTTTTCTGAAACTTCTAGTGAATATTTCTCTAAAAGGCTCTATGGTGACCTTCATCTTGATGTTTTTAAGGTCACCATAGAGCCTTTTAAAGAAATATTCACTAGAAGTTTCAGAAAACTGGATCAAAATTTTGATTTTTGGGCTACGGATCATGGTTTTTAATTTAAGATAAGGACCCATACGATAGGACCCATTTGTTTGTACCTAAGGTGCCAGGATTGAACAGCTTTATCATGCAGAAATTCGAAAAGAAAAGAATTTTTTTTTCAAAATTACGGTTTTTAGGATAAAACTATCCATAACTTTTGACCTTTTTATTATATCGAAAATCTGTCACCAAATTCAGAAAGTTCATTGAATTTTTCGTAGAATGTTTACTCGTAAGTTTTCTAGACCAAATTTTCATTTCTTCGATTTATAAAAGTATCCAAAATGTGTCTGTCCCGGTCTTCATGGGTTAAGCATACTCCGTCAAATTTTCAAGGGTTTTCCAAATTTTGCAGCACTTTGTATACATTTTGCTTCCTCATAGAGGAAGCTCTGTGATAGGCTCGAAAACGAGATTTTGAACCAGACCTCGTAGCACAATTGGTTTTACAATTTGTAAACTTGATTGAATTCTCAACAAATGTCCGTATGTATGTATGTGTGTGTGTGTGTGTGTTTGTTTGTTCTCGGCCTTTTGGCTAAGATAGAAGGGTAGGACGGTACGCACGGTTACAAGGTTTGGTAGCAAGGTAATCTTACACGAAAGCCTAGAAATCTTCAAGTTTTTCAGGAGTTTCGTATTCATTAAAGAAAACGGAATTTGAAATTTAGAAATGAAGTCCGAATTTTCCCTTTAATAACCAAACCCTTTCATTAATATATTTTTAGAGGAGCACTTGCCAATGAATTGGCAGCGGTTTTTTTTTATGTTTAATGTTCAAACTTACATACTAAGGCATCTGGTCGATTAAAAAATGTTACCCCTGTGATCAAATACAAGATCAATGCGCAAATTTTAAAACCGATGTATGAAAAATTTGGAATTATCAATATTCAAATCAAAATAAGTCAAGAATGGCTTCAGAAGGGTCTTTCATGGAAACCGGAATAAGGTAAATTTTCAAAATAAATGATTGCGCTACAAGCGGCATTTTTTGAGTCCTAAATCAATGAAAACTTTCTTTTTAATAATCATCTAATAATATTTGTACAGGAAAACAGGTATTTCAATTCAAGAAGTAAGGGACACCCTACGCAACATGCGCAGCCCAGGATTGTTGATAAGTAATCGGTCCCCATAGCTCAATGTAGGTCGAACTTGACGGTCATCTTGAGCAGCAGTTATCCAGGTTTAGTGGTATACCCATTCGGTTGCTTTTATGTTCTAAAAGCTTAGCTCTAGTATCGACCCCTGACCGACCGCGGTGATGATGTTTTTTGTCACGATTCTTTAATTGTTTCAAAAATGATTTGTCAGTTTTTTATGAAGTCCGGCTCCCTGAAAGTCCCCTGAAAAGCCCCTAGGATGTCGACCGACCTTGCCATAAACACGTTCCATTGTTATTTCTTTTTTAGCCCGTGCAATCATAAATATGACTTGCTTTATGCATGAAGCAGTAATTTTACTGCTACTTAAGGTAATTGCAAAAGATAGTTTAATTTTATTTATCCATCAATTTTATGATCATCTTCAGCTGTTATTTTTAACCTTTGATGAGTCACGCGACTATGACTCAAGCTTCGCCTGTTCGTTCTAGATTTAATTTTTCATAAAGTTAAGGATCTTTTTAAGGGGTTACATAGTTTTGTGTGACCGAAATTATTATTTTCATTTTTTTTTAAAAATGATTTTTAAATTCCAAAAGTTCAATAAATTTTAAATTTTTACACAATTATTTGTATCTTTTAGAGAAACTGTAAAAACAATTCCAGATGAAAATATGGAAAATTGTTGATTTTCCATCAGGTTTCCTCAGTCAACCCGTTGTCCTGCGGTAGGCAGGATATTTTCTGACAGGATCATCAGAAACGAAAAATTCGACATATTTCTTAAAGCTTATAATCTTGACTAGTGATTAAACGAAGAAAAAGTAAAAAAAAATTTGATAATTTAGCACGAGTTTTAATGATTTTTTGTCAATTTTTTGCCAAAAATCTGCGTATTTTTGCTTAACTTGGACAACAAAATATTTAAAACTTATGCTAAATTATCAAATTTTTTTTTACTAGTCAAGATTATAAGCTTTAAGAAATATGTCGAATTTTTCGTTTCCGATGATCCTGTCAGGAAATATTCTGCCTACCGCAGAAGAACAGGATGACCAACGAAAACTGATGAAAAATCAACAATTTTCCATAATTCCATCTAAAATCGTTTTTACAGTTTCTCTAATGGATAAAAATCAATGTGTGAAAATTTACAATTGATTGAACTTTTGGTTTTTAAAACATAATTTTTCAACAACAAAAAATAATTTACGTCACACATAGCTAAACTGCCCGTCAATTACTTTTGCCATACCTGAACAAAAAATGAGTAAACTTCAAAGTTTTGTAGCTCAGTCAAAAAAAGTTGGATCGACATTTTCGACGCCATTCGAAAGGTCTTTGCAAGCACTTTAAAGCTATATAAATTGTTATTAGGTTTATTTATTTATTTATCAATTTTTATTAACAATTAACGAATAAAAAATATTGTTTTTTTGTCTCGGCTATTTCTCTTGCCATTTTAGTTAGAATGGTTCTTGAAAAATTTTAAACCAATAGACGAATTTTGTCGAAAAAAAATCTTAAAGTTGATTTTTCGCCTGGATTTAAAAATTTTTTTTTTGTTTAAGCAACTATAACTTTTTAACTAAGAATCAAATCTCAAATGTAAACCCGGATTCTAAAAAGGTATTACATTTTACATAAAATAACGTATGTGCAGTCATTTTAAGGCCCGAAACACGGAAAAAATCGCATCGATCGGGAACCAAAAATTCGTCACTTAGAGCGTTGGTGGTTTAACATGCATAAAAAATCGAAAAAAAAATGTTCTCAGAAACGGATCGTAACTATTGCTTCTTATTGTACACATAAAAACCAACCATTTTTGTATATAACATTTTTTTCTACACCCCCTTGAACGCGGTGTACACGTGAACGAATGAAAAGGTCGTTTTCGCAGTAGAAGAGCTGTATATTTGTCAAAGCTTGTAGGATAATTTTTCAAAAAAGGATTTGAAGGTTTCGTCAAAACCTACAAATCCATTGGTTTAAAATGTTTCTAAGACCATTCTAACTAAAATGGCAAGAGAAATAGTCCGAGACAAAAAAAACAATATTTTTTAATTGTTAATTGTTAATAAAAATTGATAAATAAATAAATAAATAAACCTAATTACAAATTATATAGCTTTAAAGTGCTTGCAAAGACCTTTCGAATGGCGTCGAAATTGTCGATCCGACTTTTTTTGACTGACAAGGAGACCTTCTCACCTGCGGGTCACAGATCTTTCTCAAAATTTTTTTAGGGTCTTCTGGTAACTAATAACGAAGCACTCCGAGCTTCGTTTAATTGAATGGGCCTTAGGGCCCAAGTTTAAGAGAATTTTCTATATTATCAAAAAATCTTTGCGATTTTTTATCTCGAGATAGAAGCACTTAAACGAAAAAATGCAAAGAACAAAAAAGTCCTAAAATTTTTCAAAGAATCTGTCTGAATTTTTTCAAAATTTTTAAAATCGTCTATCACTTATTTTCAGAGGTCTCTGAAATCCCTAAGAAAAACGGCAAATCTGGGCCTCTGAAAATAGGTGATAGACGATTTTAAAAATTTTGAAAAAATTCAGACAGATTCTTTGAATAATTTTAGGACTTTTTTGTTCTTTTCATTTTTTCGTTTAAGTGCTTCTATCTCGATATAGAAATTCGAAAAGATTTTTTGATAATATAGAAAATCTCTTTAAAAATGGGCCCTAAGGCCCATTCAATTAAACTAAGCTCGGTGAGCTTCATTATAAGGTACCAGAAGGCCCCAAAAAATTTTTGGGAAAGATCTGTGAACCAAAGGTGAGAAGGTCTCCTTGTGAGCTTCAAAACTTTGAAGTTTACTCATTTTTCGCTCAGTTATGGCAAAAGTAATTGACGGGCAGTGTATGTAACCTCTTAACAGTGATAACGTGGCTTGTTAAAGTAGAATGAAAAAATTAGGACAGTAAATAATATTAAAATAGTGAATAGCTTAAGAAAATAAATACTTACATTGATCAGCTCTAGAATCATTTAAATGAAATAAAATCGGCACGAGAACTTCCAATACATCTGAACTCTTGAGTACAAAATATAAAAATTTTTTATTGTAGTCACATATTTTCCAAAAGAAAACTAACAGTTCCTGATGAAATTGGACTTTCTTAGTTGAATTAGGCAAATACGTTTGAAGTAGAGGATTATTCATTAATCTAGTGATTCCTTTAAGTATAAATGAAAAATCTGTAAGAATATTTAATTTTATTAATAATTCTTTTTTGGCTATGATCATAATTTCAGTTCATTAAAACCAATTATTTTTGAAATTTTCGATTTCAAATATAAAAACCCCTCGAAAAACGATTAATATTTAAGATTTTATTGTTAAAATTATAATTATGAAATTTGGAGTGCTCAAGAAGTACTCAAACATGGTGGCTTGCACACACAGCCGTTCATATACTGTGCGAATCGGCCGTGCTTCTCACCACGTAGCGAGAGATGGCGCGTGCCATGGCCCGTGCCAGGCGGTATCTCTAGCTCGACACGTGTGATATGCGGTCAATTTTTGCACACTCACGTTTTTGCAAGCGTAGAAGTAACACCGCGCGTGTACCTAGTGCCTTTAAACTCGTTTAACTGCGATTACTCAACTTCCACCAACTCATCAACGTTACATCCGTCTTCCACGGGTGTTCCTCAAGGGTCGTCTACCAGGCCTATACTGTCCTTCCTGTACATAAACTCGCTGCTTCAAGCCCTCAACCACAACAGGAACAGCTGCATGATGTACGCCGACGAAATACAGATCAATGGTCATTGCGCGCGAGCGGACCTGCCGGCCTTAGTGAGAAGTATAAATGAGGACGCGGCGGGCGGCCATCAAGGACTGGGCGGATCTAAGAGGACAAAGTGGAATGTTAACCTATTGACGGGTTAAGACTAATTTTGATTGGTATCCTCGAGGGGATCATGAGGGGAAAAGCCGACCTATTGCGTATTTTTACAATTCATAACATAATCTTCGTTTATCTCATTTTTCTATTTTAAATATTGAAAAATCGCAATATGGGATAAGATAGATGAGAGCTCGCAGAGCGCGCTGAAAGTCGCGCTAGATATAAGTAATTTTCATTCAAAAATACGATATTTAAATGAATTCAAAAGATACAGACGAATTTTTATAGATCCAATGTATGAGTTTGATAGAAATTTGTTTTTCTCGATAATTCTATTGTGTGATACTTCTGATGGTCTGATATCAACGATGATGGTTTTTTTTTTCAAGTCCCAAAGTAGTTTTAAAAAAAAAATTAATTTTCGGGAGAATTAGGCCGATGCTATTCTCCCTCAGGACGGTGAGGTTGTTCTAGTAGCACTGACTATCATATTTGAAGTAGTCGTGCACAGTTAGGAAATATGTGAGATGGTAGCCAACCTCACCTTGCCACCATTCGACTCACGTCGCGATGTTGGGGAATAAATCATTGTATCAATCAGCCCTTTATTCCATTTACTTATAGGACCAATCCCATTGACTTTTCCACTTCCTCAGCATCTCAAGACATTATTCATCTTTTTTGTTCTCCTGGTGGCATTGGTAAAGCTCGGCACATTCATTTGCCAGGGACCGCAGGAGGTATGCTGGCTAGGACGTAAGTTACTTTTTATGACGCCGCTAGCCGCTGATAACGCTAACTGTACAGGCTATAAACGTCAACGTGCCACGGCGAGTAGCATGGTATCAGCACCTCATGCGTAAGTTTGAACTGTGCTGCACACAGGTATCTTCAAGCCAAAAAAAATCATCCCCACTCGAAACAAATTATACGCTCATTTCTTCGATTTCTAGAATTTACAGCAAACGAATATGAAAAATTTTAAATCAAAATTGAATAAGAAAAATTTTAAATAAGAATTTATTTATAACAGTTTCTTAAAATTCTATCAGTATTCTAAAAATCTTATCAGCCTGATATACTCGAGTGAGCCCCAAAAATACGGGTTAGTCCAACAAAACTTAGAAGGAATCAACTTAGAATTTTTTTATATAATATAGTAGCCCAACTCTTAAATCGATGATGTTACTTTAGTGGAAAAATCATCGCTTTCAAAGGTGTTATCCCCACTCACTAGACGAGACCACTGCGTGCGTCCCCACTCAAACGACGTGCACTGCTGCACTCGTCCCCACCTTGCGCCGACGGCCAATCAGCGCGCTCTTGCTTACTATTTAAGCGAGGCGTCCGGCCAAGTAAGTGAAGTCGTCTCTCGGCCGCCAGCCAGAGCACATCGACTCTCGTCTCCGCGTTCGCGTCGACGGGCACTCGAGAGTTTTGAACCCGACTTTTTGACTTTTCAAACTTCCGACTCAGCCGCCAGGTGGCGGGCGCCACTAAAAAGTCGTGCCTGCAAGAGTAAAGGTCGAGTTCAGAGTACTAGTATAAGTGCCTCTCGACCTAATTCAATCAGCTTTTGACTGTTCGACTTGGTACAAGTGAGAATAGAAAAGTGGATCAACTTTTGATTGTTCAACTTTTCAAGTTGGAACAGAAAAGTGATCGGATTTTTTGTCACTCAACTCCCACGAGTCAAGTGACAGCCAAGCATGCCGAGCCAACAACGACGTCATCGTCCATCCCACATCACCTCCTTGGAGAAGACTGACCTTGCTGAGGACTACGTCTCCTGCAGACAGTCACCATCGTCACTGCCGGTCAACATCGGTCACAGCCAGCCATCTTACATAACTTGACAGTCTGCATCCAAAACTCGTCCTTTTCAGGACTACACGTAGAGTTGCAAAACTTTATAAAATAAGAGGATGTCGACGCCACTCCGCAAAATCTTGCAGACTCGCTCGAAATAGTCCCCTCCACAATCCATTGTACAACAAGGGTAACAATCATGCCTAAAGCATTTTCAGCAAACTTTAGCTATTTAATCGTTGTGACGAGAAATATCACATACATTACCCGACACAATGATATCTTAGAAACTCCTCTGACTCGATAAATCGCGACTAAACTATACACACACTTCCAAATACACACAGACAATATTATCAAGAAAGAATGATAAAGGCAAGACACAGTGACAGGTCGATATCGATATCCCTTTATCGATAACGCACTTGCGTACTTGACAAGGAGCAGAACGCATTAAAAAATATGCCTTCTCAGAATCAACTCTGACTCAGCACTCGCATTTGGGCTTTTGACTAGTAACCATCGCTCACACTCGTCCGCTTGCCATCCTGGCACCATGCCAACTAACATCGGGGGGAACTGGGGTCGCTGAAGAAGCCAGCCAGCGAGAATTTAAGTACACTCACACCTTACCTATCTTTCGAGCCATATCGGCATTCGCGCATTAGTTCATTTATAACTTAACATAATTAGTTTTTGTTGTCGACATGGACTCGCGTCCCTGAGAGTCGAATCATTGAGTCTGCATGCTTTCCATGCAGTGGAGCCATGAGCAATTGATTGTATTTAGTGATAGTTGATCATTTCATCGCGAATCATATTTTTCATTACAATCAATTATTTTCCCGCAATTATTATCTTCACACAGTATTCGTTCGTCATAGACCAAGTCTTCAATCAGAATACGGTTTCATAATAAACACACACAATTGTATTTTTTAGCGGGTGGAAACTTCCAAAGTTTAATTTCGCCATGAAATCACATCGGTGGCGATGGAATGAATATGCCTCGTAATTACATCACATCAGGTATTATTAAAATAAGTCTGCACTCGTACTTCGTCGAGGAGTATACTAATACTTCCCACCAGCTGTGTTTAATTAATTTTTTGTAGACCTAATGCAAAATAACGACTAAAAAAGGAAAATCATGAAAATAAAAACTAAATGCAAATGCAATACAACACGAACGCGTAAGAAACAGCAAAATTTTAGATTTGAACGATTATCTATATCATATATTAAGAGGATGTCTCGCCAAATAATTTAAAATGTTTTTGCTCGACTGTTTGCGAAACATACCGTGCGTATACGTCGATGGCGTGCCCAGCGGCGCTGGCATCTCGCCTCTCGCACTGGGACTTACTCGACTCGTCACCTCTCATTTCGATCGGTCAGCTCATTGAGGAAGGTCAAACCATGCCGTTAAATATCGCTCAAAGAATTGGAAGAACAGAATCTTCAACATAAGTAGGACTACGGCAGAAGTATAGTACGTAAATTTATTGATATTAATTTTGATAAAAATGTTATAGTGTTTCCCTGCTGTAATTGAAGTTTTTATGGGTAATTAAAAGCGGCTTTTTTTCGAGTATCGTGCGACGCTAAATTGAACCTTTTAGTTTTCTATGCATTTATTCTTATTATTGTTTTTAATTTTTGTGCATAAATTTACTTGAGATAAATCAGTGTTGTTGTAATTCGGCGCTCCGGTAAAGTCGAGCTCGAACTTCTTTGTTTTAGTAACGCAGCCATTTCGTTTGATAAATTCCGAGTGTCGTGCTTGCCTTCGTTTGTGACACGCCGCAGTTACTCAGCGAGACTGTTTCACCCTTTGTATAACATGTATAAACGTGTATGCGGCCCGGTGCGAAAAAGTCAATAGCACGTGCATGCGTGAATACATGTAATATGGAGTTTGTGTGTGTCCGTGAGTGAGCGTGTTCACGTTTGTAGTGATTTTCCCGCGCGTGCCCTCGAGCGAAGCTAGAGCAATGAAGTTAAGACAGTCGGACGATATGTCGTGTTACACGCGCGAGTACAGCAACTAACGGGGCATGCTCCGGACACGTTGATGTTGAATTTTTGATAAAGAACAATTTACATATATTCTGTACTGTTTTTTCTCAAGCTTCTTAAAAGCTGATAGAATTGATTTCAAAAGCGATTTCGAGCATTCAACAATTCCGGGAAAACTGCATGGTTTAAAAATTCAGATTAATGCTCGACCTTTTAACGAGAAAAAACGCACGCGCAAATCAGATTTCCTCTGGCGTTTCGCTTGTACAATATATATCATACGAGGTAAGCAGGGTTTATTTCAATAAAAAAAACACAATTTCAAGAGCTAATCGCGTCTAACTGTTGCGCCTCAAAATTATTTCGCATTCGAGTGATAAACTTTCGCTCGCGTTTTTAAATCTTCTTCTTTCTCGTGTAATGCACATTACAACGTGCGTATGTATGTAAACGCAAGTGGCCGCCAGCGACGCACAGGCTTAAAAATTTTGGTCTTATTGGCATGGCTTGTTGTTGTTGCTGCTGCTACTCATCGTCGTTGGCTTCTTCAGTCGCCACTGGCCCGCTACCAGTAGCTTCTTGTACTGCGTTAAGATCGTGGATAATATTGTTTTATTTGTCATGCGCTACTATTACGAACGCTGATATTATTAATGCTTTGATGGACGCGATTGAAAAGATTAGCGAAAAATTTATAAAAAGCGTCCTCGAAGTTGCTTCGATGTAGTCATCGTCGCCTTGATGCTCGTGTTCGTTATTGCGCGTTATGATCGTCTGACGTACGATGTCATCATCGTTGCAGTCGCATTACAAGCATATTAGCTATGCCAAAAATTAGGTACAGATATCATTACTTGTTGATTGAATCTGACAGCTGTCACGATGCAATTATTACCTAGAATTGTGATCTTTAGGTAACGGCTGTGTTTGTGAGCGCGACAATGACCTCGACCCACAAGGTCCGTCGAGTCGCAGACTATAATTACTCGCAGCATTTAATACAATACGCGTTAAATTGAGTCTTTTCATTGCATTTATATTTTGCACTTGATAATGGACGCATTATATTATTCGTAGAATAAGCGGTGCGGACGCGACACGATCTACTCTATAAAATAGCTTTCTTCTTGATGTGACAAAACAGATCGACCGCGTAGCAGCGTAAGTTGACGTCTCGGCTGCATATGGAGCTTGCGTTCGTTTGTGATACGCCGCGGCAACTCGGAGAGACTCGTGCGATGACATATTTTGCATTCGTATTTTTCATACGTTATGAAATGCTACTTCGATTGTTACATAATCAGAGGATTTTTTCATTATCGACTCGTCAATTTAAGACTATTAGATTTTGAAGATGTGCTGCAACTGAGAAAAAAATAATGCTGCTCTCGCCATAAACGATGCCATTAATCCAGAATTTGATTACGACATAATCGGAGAATTTTCTCCAGATGAACTTTTACCATTGCATCTAAGAAACGTCCCCGAATCGAGACCTGTATTGGTGGGCGTACAAAATCGTGGTAATAATCTAGCACTCAGCTCAAAAGGTTTTTTTTAACTCCTACTCTATATTTTTTTATAACTTAATAGACATTAGCGGTCTAAGGCGTGCTAACCAAGAAGGACTAAAGCAATAGACCTGCCACACCTGGTGGTGATGCTCTGGCTTTTGCTGGTATCTCGAGATCTCGGCCTCGCCAGCACCAATTTTCTCATCCTTATATTATCGATGCCATGTCCATCATTTTATCCGGAGATGAGACACTACAATACCGAGATGCGCTCCTAGTGCTGCTGCCACTTCTGGTGCTGTCGTTTCTGACCCTACTGCCACTCCTGGCAGAGCCATTTCTAGTGCTGCTGCCGCTTCTGGTATTGCTGACGTTTCTGGTGGTGCTGCCACTTCTACGACGCTACCAAGACCTCGGTCTTTGCGACGGCAATATGAACGAGCGAGAGCAGTGGACTCTGATTTAAATGAAGGTAATTAATTTGCTATTAAATGAATCTAATTGTTTGCTCCTGAATCGACGAAACTTATTTTACTTCTGTTGCAGGTACCATTTCTTCAAGTACGACTGCTGCGACACTAGGTCGGGCTTCTCAACCGTTTGATAGCCAACGATCAGCTGTAGCTGAACCATCGATTTAATGACGATTAAACAACTTTCTGATTCTCTATAACGGAGGTAATTTAATTTACTAGTCTCGTTCATATTTTTTCCTTATCGATTAACTTGTAATTATTTTGAATTGCTTGGGCTTCAGTTTTGATTGCTCTAAAATTAGTTTTAGAGAGTATGGAGTTGTCAATGATATTGCTAACTCCTGTGTGGTGAGTCAGCGGAGACTTGGTGGAACGTACCCTTGTTGATACTTTCATCGCGACCTACACAGAGGCTGTTGCATATCATTGCTATGAGAACCTTTTGAATTAATTTTTCTTTCATTCAAAATCAAATGATATTCGTTGATAGTAGATAATCGCTTGCCATGATTTCATCAAAATTCTGATGGATGACACCTTGCGCTCCTATTTACGTTTTGGTCGAGGAATTTAAAAAATATTTCTTTCTATTTGTTCATTTTATTCAACTGCCATGACTAAGAGAATTTTTTTCCAGGTAATTGTGTGGTTTGCTTCGTTGAACCAAAAACTCATTGCTTTGTGCCCTGCTCTCATTTCATCTGATGCGAAAATTGCATTATAAGAATAATATCAACAACAAGAATTTGCTCGAAATGTCATCGGTCAGCTCATAGCTACAACAGAATTTACGAATAAACAAATTTTTTAGTTCCAAATATTTCAACGAGTCCATAATATATTCAATTACGATTTTCGATTGTGGACATTTCTATTGTACTCATTTTTTTGTTTAAAATTTTCGAGTACGTTCATTTTACCAGGAATGTGCTTGATCGTCAGATTATAGTCCTGGATCATCAAGCTCCATCTTAATAATCTTTGGCTCAAAAATCGGCTGGTACGCAAAAACGTCAACGCTTGGTGATCGGTATGCACTTCGATTGGCTTACCGTAGACGTAACTTCTGAATTTTCGAGAGCCCAGGTCAGCGCAAGTAGTTCAAGTTCCGTCGTGAAGTGGGTTTAGCTCGGGTCCTTTGAGTGTGCGACTCGCCATGTAGACGATTCGGACATCGTTTGGCTCGATTTCTTGACAGAGTGCAGCTCCGAGGGCCTTGTTGCTTGTGTCCGTGCATAGCACGTAACCCTTGTCGCTCCTTGGGTGGCTCGGAAACAAGCTCGTTCAGAATAAGTTTATTACCTTCTCGAAAGCTTGTCTCTCCTGCTCATTCCACCTCCAAGCTGTGTCCTTTTTCGTTAGCTCGATAAGCAGTCGTACCGCCTCTGCGAGTCCTGTAGTGAAACGTGAGTTAAAGTTCACGAGTCCGAGGAAGGCCTTGACCTGCGTTGGCGTAGCTGGTGGCGGAAATTTCATGATTGCCTCTTTTTTTTGATCATCGGCTTTTATTCCTTCTGGTGTAAGTACAAAGCCTATAAATCGGATCTCTTTGCGAAGGAGCTCGAATTTCTCGAAATTAATTGTCACGTTCTCCTCTGCGATCCGGGACAGTAGTCTATCGAGGTCAATCAGATGTTGTTCGATCGTCGGTGACACGACGAGCCGTCGTCGACGAAGGCGATAACCTCTTCTCTCATGTCTCTGAGAATTGTTTCTGCTGCGCGATTAAGAGCGGCACTGCTGATCTTTAATCCAAAAAGGACGGTAATGATAAGTGTACCCTTGATGCATGAAGCCCGTGTACTTCCTTGATTCTTTCGCAAGGTGGACTTGCCAAAATGATGCTCTTAAATCAAGGCTTGTCATTACGCCTATGCTTTTACATCGCCTCAGCACTTGATCGATTTCCTCCGGGCCATCGTGGGCCTCTTGCATTCTGTCATTAACTTGTCGAGCATCCAAGCATAGTCTGACTGATCCGTCTTTCTTAGCAACTACGACCAGCGGATTGATATACGGCGTCGTAGATCGATCGATAATTCCAAACTTAAGCATTTTCTCGATCTCTCTGCTTACCTTCTCCCGATATTTGTCTGGAATTGGATAAGATTTGAGGAAAAAAAATGGCTTATCGTTCTTCATAATTATCGTGTGCTCGTATGAGCGGAAACGACCTGGTGATTTGCGGAAATAATCTTCATGTTTTATGCACAAATTCTTGAATTGTGCCTTGGTTTTATCGTCCGCGTCCATTGCTTGGATCTTTTTGTCGATCTCTTTTAGCGATATCTCATCATTCACGGCACTGACACGTTCATCGTCTATTATTTGTATGCCTTCAAAAGCGAGTTTTTGATGCAGCAAGTTTATCACGGTACCGAATGCTTTGAGCATCGAGTGATTTTATTTCATTATAAATCGCGATGATGTACTCGCTGCGACTCGGGTTTTTATCCGCGTTGTAATAACCCGTTTCGAGCTTCTCCCGTTTACGTGCTTGTATCATTTGACTCCAAAATCTTTGTTTAAACTTTCTCTCGAAGTCCGATATTGTGGTGATGTTTTCGTGTACGTGCTCATACCATTCCCCTGCCGGGCCCTTCAAAGCTTGCCGTATTACGTGGTGGAAATGCCACTCGGTTAGACCTACAGCATTGTAGTAGTCCAAATCACGCCAGAATCTCATGGGCTTTTCATACTCAGCAGTCGAGAATATCGGTATCGTGAGTTTCGTCGGTTGTAATCCGTACGGCCGATGAGGTTGCGTTTGCACGCCTATGTGTGGATGTGGCACCGTATACGGCGTTTGTGCTAGCATTGTTTGGTTATTTGGCAGCGTATTTCGCGAAGTTAGTTCGCGTTGTTTCGCGGTTTCTCTAATATAAGGTTGCTCAAGTCTTTGTCTTCTTATCGACTCTTGTACCGTGCGTGCTGGCTCGTCGCCTATTCTCCTTACATGGTCTTCGCAGCGTCGCACGAATCGTTCGTAATGCGCGTCCGCGTTGTCCATCTGTGCCGGTGGGGAAGGAAAGTCGTACGTATTTTTCGGTTGGTCGTCGCTTTTTTTTCCCTCGTCGTTATTTTTGCCTTTGCTTTTCGCTCGCGTCATAACTGGGTCGCGTATTTGTGAATTCTAGGGGGTCGTCTCATTCAGGGGCTTTTTTTCCTTATCATCGTTTTTGGGTGGTGTATTAAACATTTTACTCTTGGGCGTAGCTGATAATACGTCTTGACGTACTTCCCTCTTGCTATCTATTCTACCGAGTATTTGAATGGACAAAATTGCTTTTGTTCATGCGAATATACTTGTCGCTTCACACAATCTGTGTTGCCCTGTTCTGGCGGGGAGAGTCGCTCCGTGGATCACTGGCCTACGTGTTATTTAGTCCTATGCTTCTTTGCTTTTTCAGTGCCTAAAATGTATCCCTGCAGCCAGAGGCTCTTCGAAACGAGTACCCCACTGGAAACCCTCGTTAAACATTACTTCAGTGGGGACTTTATACAGCTTGTCTGCTACATCTGTGTCTTTTCCGTACATCTCCCATCCACCTTACGGTGTTAAGGGGTTCAGGAACCAGAAGCGTCGTCTTCTTTTTGCAGCATCGTCCAGATCATTTTTACACCTCTTGCGCCTCTTGCCTCAGTCTAGAGACGACTAATTGCGCGAAAGACGCTACCGTCATCCAATTGCCTGCGGTCTCGAGCATGAGCCTGACGATGTTTTCAGGCTCGATTACTTCTTGGAGGACTTGTTGAAGTCTCTCCCTCTCTTCGTGAAATCGCGGGCAGCAAAAGAACGCATGCTCCGCATCTTCTATTGTGGTAGGGCAGGACAGGCAGAGTGCGCTAAGGGTGCTGTCATAGCGCTGGCTATGGCTTCTGAAGTAGCCATGCCCGGACAGGAGCTGTGTGAGATAGTAGTCAACTTCTCCATGTCCCCTCTCTACCCATTCTGTAATGCTCGGAATAAGACGGTGTGTCCATCGGCCCTTTCAGGCCCGGTCGCACCGGTCCTGACACTTGCTAAGTGTCTCTCTTCTCTCTTCGTCCTTGACATCCTCGGGGCGGCGCTGGTATATGCGCGCTCGCTCATGCGCTAGTAGGACCAGAGAAGGTACGCCGACTATCCCGTACGTCCATTCGTAGGAGACGTGAGGACGACCGCTGATCACGCGCAGGCAGGCTCGTCGATGCACAGCCTCCGCTTGACGGATATAGGCCTGCGTCTCCGTCGCGCATCTCCAAATAGGCGCTCAATATAGGAGAATTGAGTCGACGACGTGGGCATAGAGCATGCGTCGGCTACTTCTGGGCCCACCGATGTTAGGCAGGATCTTCGCGAGGGCTCTAACCAATCTTGCTGCCTTTTCGCTGTCGATTCGGAGATGTTGGTCAAACCTCAGCCTGGAGTCAATGTGTAGGCCCAGGTAGCGGATGCAGGGGGTCGACATTATTCTACAGTCACCTACTGTGATGGTGATGGTCTCCGTTTTCTTCCTGCTAGTGATGAGAAGGGCCTCGGTCTTATGGTCAGCCGTTTCTAGGCTGAGATCTTGAAGCGCACCACACACCTGCGCGATGGCAGAGTTCAGATCGTGTTCGATCTGTTACAAGCACTTGGCCACGGCCACCAGGGCGATGTCGTCCGCGAAGCCTACGATCCTTACGTTGCCTCTGAAGTTGAGGTGCAAAACGGTGTCGTACATGACGATCCACAGGATGGGCCCCAAGACAGACCCTAGCCGAACGCCTGCTGTGACTCTGTGGGTCTCTGGTCCGTCGTCCGTATCGCAATCAAGCAGCCTCGCTGAGAGATAGCTTCTTATTATTCTTAGCAGGTACTCAGGTACGCGCATTTAGCGTAGCGCGGCGTTGATGTTGTTCCACCGAGCCGAATTAAACGCGTTCTTCACGTCGAGGGTGACTACGGCGCAGTACTTCTTAGTGCCGAGGTTCCATCTCTTGCCCGCGATGGCTTCTCGGGCGGTGGCGATGACGTACTCGATGGAGTTGATCGTCAATCGCCCCTTCCGAAAACCGTACTGGTGATCTAAAAGGCCCCCAGGGCTCTCAGTAATGGCTTCCAGGCGATCACAGATGAGCCTCTCCAGGATCTTGACCGCTGTGTCCAGCATACACAGCGGCCTATACGACGATGATTCTTTGGGTGGCTTGCCTGGCTTTGGCAGCAGGACAAGCCTCTGTCTTTTCCAGCACGAGGGAAAGACACCGGTTTGCAGGCCCGCCGTGTACACCTACAAGAAGATGTCAGGGTGCGTTGCAATGGCGATCTTGACAGCGGCGTTTGGTACTCCGTCCGGCCCAGGCGCAGTGTGATCCTTGATCCTCCTGCATGTTCCTTAAAGCTCTTCCATGGTCACGACTGGTACAATTGCTCCTGCTTGGAGTGGTGTGTGTGTGTGTGTTTTTTTTTTTGATGTATTAATATATTTTATTTAGCAGAAATTGAAAATAGAAGTTTACATTGGGTAAAATGTAACAATAGAAGTGAGAGTGTAACATATTGATTTAGAGTACATAGTGTATGTACATACATCCACGTCGGTTTCCCTTTGTTCCATCCCCGCGGAAACCGTCGTTAGGCATTACTTCACGGGGACGGAGGGGTTGGCGTTATGCGCTTCATGGAGGCTTGGTTGAAGTGGCGTCTTCTTCCGGCTGCATCGTCCGGTCGTCACCTTCTGTCTGTTTCCTCGTCTCTCAGTCTTGTTACGACTCAGTAGGCGAAGAAAGCAACGGCGAGCCAGTTCGGCTCGTTCGCGAGCATGAGCCTGTGGTGTTTTCCGGCGTTATGCCTCGTGGAGCAGGGAGTGTAGTCTCGCTCTCTCCTCGCTGAACCTCGGGCAGTGGTAGAACACGTGCTCCGCGTTCTCGATGGATGAGGGGCAGACCGGGCATTGTGCGCTTTGATTGTGGTCGTAGCGTCGGCTATGGTGTTTAAAGAAGCCATGCCCGGTCAAGAGCTGCGTGAGGTGGTAGTTCAGCTCTCCGTGCCTCCTCTCGATCCACACTCTGATACTTGGGATCAGTCGGTGCGTCCATCGGGCCTTCGTCGACCGGTCCCATGCTTCCTGCCACTTGCTTAGCGTTGCCAAGCGTTCTTCGTCCTCTGCGTCCTCTCGGCGGCGGCCGTAGAGTCGCGCTCGCTCGTCCGCAAGAAGGGCCAGCGGAGGTATGCCGGCAAGGACATATGTGGCCTCGTAAGAGACATGCGGCCGGCCTCCGATCACACGCAGGCAGGCTCGTCGGTGGGCTGACTCCGCCTGTCGAATGTAGGCTCGCTTTTGTGCTGCTGTGCTCCAGACGGGGGCTCCGTACAGGAGTATGGAGTCGACGACGTGAGCATACAGCTTGCGTCGGCTGCTTCTGGGCCCGCCAGAGTTGGGCATGATCTTCGTAAGGGCACCGATCACACCGGCTGCCTTCGCGCTGACTGTTCGGAGGTGGTGGTCGAACTTCAGCTTGGCGTCGATGTGCAGGCCCAGGTAGCGGATGGAGGGGGACGAGCGTATGCTGTGGTCGCCTACCGTGATGGTGATGGTTTCCTTTTTTCCTGCTTGTGATGAGCAGAGCCTCCGTCTTGTGGTCAGCCGTTTGTAGCTGAGAGCCTGGAGCGCGCTCGCACCTGTAGTATCGCAGCGTTCAGATCGTGTTCGATCTGCCATAGCTGCTTGGCGACGGCCACCACTGCGATGTCGTCCGCGAAGCCGACGATACGAACATCGCCATCGAAGTTGAGTCGCAGGATCGCGTCATACATAACGTTCCACAGGATCGGTACTGGGCCCGATCCTGTGGAACTCCTGCTGTGACTTCGTAGGACTCTGAACCTTCGTCCGTGGTGAAGTCGAGCACTCTTGCCGAGAAGTAGCTGTCATTATTCTCAGCAAGTAATCGGGTACGAGCAAACGGCGTAGAGCGGCGAGGATGTTGTCCCACCGTGCCGAGTTGAACGCATTCCTCACGTCGAGTGTCACCACGGCGCAGTATTTTTGGTGCCGCGGTACCATCTCTTGCCGGCGATGGCCTCACGGGCGGTGGAAATGACGTCTTCGATGGCATCTATCGTTGATCGCCCTTTCCGGAAGCCATACTGTCGCTCCGAGAGGCCTCCGGGTCTCTCTGTGAAAGCCTCCAGCCGGTCGCATATGATTCTCTCGAGAATCTTGCCCGCCGTGTCTAACATACACAGCGGACGATACGAGGACGGCTCGTCGGGAGGTTTGCCTGGCTTTGGGAGCAGGACGAGTCTCTGGCGCTTCCAGCCAGTTGGAAAAACGCCGGTCTCCAGACATGTCGTATACACCCGCAAGAAGATGTCGGGTCGTGCGGCGATGGCGATCTTGAGCGCCGAGTTGGGTATGCCATCCGGGCCGGGCGCAGAGCGCTCCTTGATCCTCGCTGGGCTCCTCTGAGTTCGCCCAAGGTGACGGCCGGTATAAGCTCCTCCGCTCGACGCGGCAGCTGCAGGGCGGGCCCGCTCGGCACCCGCGGGAACAGAGCCGCCACCGCGCCGCGCACCAGGAGAGGGGAGCTGGGCTGCCTGGTCTGCGGGCATCGCAGGCGCGACATGGCAATCTTGTAGGTTTGCCCCAAACGTCGCTGTTGACCTCGTCGCAAAGCTGCCTCCAGCACCGACGCTTGCTGGTCTTGATCGCCACGCGCAGAAGATGCCTGGCGGAGGCGTAGTTCGCGCTGTGGGTTTCGTCATGCCGGCCTCGCGATCTCTGGGAGAGTCTGCGAGCCCGCAGGCAGGAGCGCCGGAGATCAGCGATCTCGGCCGTCCACCAGTACACCGGCTCACGACGGCGGCGAGGGTTTGCCTTAGACATCGAGGCATCACATGCGCCGGTGATGACGGACATGAGGCTCGACGCCATATCCTCTGCGGTCCCGGGAGCGACCGACGCGCTGGACACGGCGGCAGAGAAACGGTCCGCATCGAGTGTACGGGCGTTCCATCTGCAGCTCCGGCGCGTCGAGGGCCTGGTGGAAGTCTCGGTGTCCTCGATCTCGAAGACGATGGCCTGGTGGTCGCTGTGCGTGTACCACTCGCTCACCGTCCATGATTTTACGCGGGGCGCAAGAGTCTCGCTAACGAACGTCAGGTCGACGATCGAGCTGCCCTGCCTGCCGTTGAAAGTTGGCGCATCACCGGTGTTAAGCAGCACCGCATCGAGGAGAGCGAGCGAGTCGAGCAGGATGGACGCCCGTGGTCTAGTCTCCCTACATCCCCACTCCGTTGACCATGCGTTGAAGTCCCCTGCAATAACAAGGGGCCTTCTGTCACGGGCCTCCTCGGTGATGTTGGCAAGGAGGGCGGAAAATTCCATTCAGAGAGTCTTGGTGGAGCGTAGACACTGAAAAAGAAAATTCCGCCGATTCGGGCCCACGCGAAGTAAGGATGTACTCGCGCTGGACGCTCCTGCACCGGAATTCCTCCATGCACCCAGATAGCTGCTTGGCCGTCGGCATCGGCGAGCCATGTATTGGGTGAAGCAAGGTTCTTGTATTGCTCACACAAGATGGCCACATCGATGCGCAGCTTGCTGATGGTATCGCAAAGCAGGTCCTGGGCAGCCTCGCAGTGATTGAGGTTGAGCTGGAGGATTCTCATCATCGGCGGTCCTGGATCTTCCGGGCCAGGGGGCAGCTCGAGCTTGTGGACGCGTGACGATGGTCGTCAGCTCCTCGTTCCTGGCAGAGAACGCATGATGGTTGGCCTCTGCAGTCCTTTGCCTGATGGCCCTTATGGCCGCATCGATGGCAGAGCTCCGTGCGGTCGGGACCCCTGCAGCGAGCGGCCATGTGGCCAGGGCTCCAGCAGCGGTAGCAGAGCGCAGCCGAGCTTCAGCGCTGCGGCAGCCAGGTCATCCGGGAGCGCGAACACAGCCACCTGTGTTCCTGCATATGCCTTCCGCAGAGACTTCACAGGGTCGCGCTTGGTCACGAATGGTACAATTGCTCCTGCTTTGAGTGGTGTGTGTGTGTTTGTGTGTGTATGTGTGTGTGCGTATATCCGAAGCAAAATGTCGAAAATGTTACAGTGGATTGTATAAATTCCAATTGCATTCATTGTCGTTTGTAGTATTAATGATATCAGAAAAAGTTTCTTTTCAATACACGGGAAAAGTAGTATATTTCTCAATGGGTTCAGCTATGGTTTCTTAGCAAAACGAGGGATTATAGCAGGAGCCGAAGGCCAGTGCTATAACGAGTTTTGTTAAAAAAACATATCTGCACTAGTTTATGATACTATTTTTTTCTACGAGATTCTAAAATAAGCGGCGAAATTGCTTATTTTAGGTTAAAGTGGAAAAAAAAAATTTTTATTTCGAATTTTTGCAATTTTTTTTGTAAATTTGAAAAAAAAAAATTTTCATGAATCTTATAATTTCCAGAATGATTTCCTTGTTACTTTTGAATGCAGATTAGTTGAAATTGATTGAAGATTGAGAAAAATTATAATTATTTTTAAGAATCTTACGAAAAATTTTTTTTTCGTCGAAGTTTTGTATTGATTTTTGGGATTTGTAGTATTAGGTTTTAGGTATATATATTTTATTTATAATTGTACCGCTAAAAAGACGGAGAAAGCACTTTGCCAATGATTTGGCAGGGGTTTTTTTATTTTTAAAGCTAATTAAATTGTCTGGAGGTTGAACCTAAAAATTATTAATTTTTTCATGATTATTATTATTTAGAGTCCTTTAAAGAGCCAAAAAAGGGCAAAAAAAATTTTTCCGAAGTCCACCATTGTATCAATTTTCAATTTTTTTGCAATTATTTAGGTTCAACATCCAGCAAATGTCATCTAGTTTAAAAGGAACTTCGAATTTTTGGTTTAGGGCAAAAACTGTAGGCGCTAGCTTGCCGTCCGTTGAGGTATCTTTTTTTAACACGACCTCCATTAAACGCTGCTAGGGGATACATAATTCGATATTTTGATCTGAAAAAAATTCGTAAATATAGTTAAATACAAACTTTATAAGTACTAAAAAACTTGACTGTATTATTACTTCCTTCCACGAACAAAAATCACGAAAAACACGTCATTTTTTAGGCACTAGATGAGAGCCTCCCCTGAATATAATAAAGCATCTTTGAATGCTACAATCAATTGACATCCCTGTAGGTCATAATAGTTTAATATCTTTGTATGTTAAAGATTACGAAATAGTATCTTTTCATGCTAGAAAAATATCTTTATAAACTATGAATAACATTTATTAAATGTATCTTTGAATGCTTAAATTGTTTGAATTATGGGATCCCAACAAAATCTCCGCGACTAAATCTCCGTGACAAAATCTCCGTCGCATTTTTTTTATTTTTTATGTTTTTTAGTATCTATACATATTATTATATTACTTTACTGGGTTATTTTGGATTATTTTTGGTTATTTTCGTTTATGATGTGATATTTTGTCTCCGGAAATTTTGTCGCAGAGATTGTGTCGTGCGGAGTTTATGTCGGTAGCCCTTGAATTATATATTTTCTTTTAACTGATCTGTGTCCCGAGCTATTTGAATAAACTCTAGGCTCAAAATAATTAATTACTTAAGAATAGAACAAGGGATTATGGTAAGGTACAGCGTCACACTACTTTCCTACGGAAGCAATCCACTATTTTATTAAAAATTAAAAATACAGGGAAGTTATTATTCAAAATTTAATAGATTAAAAGTTATTATGATTAAAAATTAAATAACATACCTTCATCTCTGTGGATTCTACTTAAATAATTTATAAATAAATTATCTCCAATTTTATCTTTGCCGGTTGTATTTGGAATGCAAGTATCATGATCCAAAGAAACAATCAGAATTTGTAATGAAATATCTACAAGAGGTTCTGTAGAATCTGCGAATATCAAGTGATTATATGGAACGCCATAGCCAATGGGATCATATGCACATACTGTATTCAATAATGACGTAAACATTGGCAAAGCATGTCTGTAAAACAGTTACGTAAAAAAATATAAAATAAAAAAATTGAATAATTTCTGAAAATGAACAAATATACCTATTTTTAGAGCTTGTTGTATATTGTATCCATTTATTGACAAAATCAGCTGAATCATCTGAGTTCACATACATTGTCTCACCGAAACAAGTTAACAAGACTTTGAGTAACTCAGTTCGGTTACTAAAAAATATTGAGTTTTTTGGTTGAGAATGTGCAAATCCAACACCAGGTTCCCAAATATACTCACAACTATCTATAGAAGCCAATTCTTCTGTATCCGACTATAAGAATCATTACATTTTTTTTTGTAATAGTAGTTAAATTTTTTTGAATAACGTATTAAATAGTGGCTCATTAAACGTTGAAGAGTCTACAAATTTTTTTATTGGCAAAATATGTATCAATGCGATTTCTAAAAACAACCAAACGTTTCCAAACGTTGCAGCTGACACAATTTTGGATTTATGAAATATTCCCTCCTTTTCAATTTCAAAAAAAGACACGACTATTCGTTAAATTGGAAAATATTCCAGTACTTGTTATGATATCAATAAAGTTTTAGAAAAAATATTGTAGAAAATAGCGTATTTAGAAAACATTTTATAGAAAAATTAGTGAATTTTCATGAAATTCCTATTATAACAATTCTTAGAAAAACAATTTTGGCTGATTTTGATTAAAATTTTACAGGTCGTGCAAAAGTAGTTAAAACTTATTATGGTATAGAGGGAATAATATGCTCCTCAACGGGTGCAGTAATGGTCTTTAAGCAATACGAGGGATTATAGCAGGAGCTGAAGGTGCGTGCTGTAACAAGTGATACTATTTGAGTATACTAGATGATGATACTATTTTTTCCTATGAAAACTTAAAATTTATGGCAAAGTTGCATATTTTAGGTTAAAGTAGAAAAAAATAGTATGATCATCAACAGGTGCAGTTATGGGTTTTTTTACAAAACGAGGGATATTGCACGAGCCGAAGGCGAGTGCTGTAACGAGTTGAAAAAATACTATTTTGTTACCATCGCAAAATTATTAGATTTTTTTTCTCAAAAACTGTTGAGCTCAGAGAAAAAGTCTTAGATTGTTCGAGCAGTATCCTCATCTCTTTATCTTCAAATCGTGCAATAATCTCTCATTGCTAAACAATTCCATTCGATTTTTCGAGAAATGTTTTTTAACGTACAAAAAAACATGATTAATATATGAAAAATTTATTAGATATCTTACCAATGCTTTTTGCCCAGTTGTTACTGTAAAGTCTGGGCAGAATTGAAGATCCTGAAAAGTTATTTTATCTCAATTAATTTTTATTAACGTAAAATTTTAATTAAAGTATACGTACGAAAATAGCGTTCAACAATGACTCAGCCAGTGGATTAGTTTGTTTCAAATTATTCACTGGAGTATGTGACCAAAAGAAATCTTTCCAATTCGGATGCTCCAATATATAAGGTAATATTCGAACCAGTAATCGACAACAATTTAGAGCAGTGATTTGATCATGCTGCGTTCGACAGCTGGAATCAACTGACTGAACCAATTTCTCAACTGCTTTGTGACATAGAGTAGCCAAATTTTGTGGAACTTCATCCCTGAGTTTACGAATTTCTGATGCTGGTATCAAAGCAAAAAAATCTTGGGCACTGCTTGTACTTTCTGACCAAAACTGATCCCAAAAAACATTTTCAGAATCACTAATAACCTAAATCAGTGATGGAACAGAAGTATTTTAATACAATTTAAAATGAAAAGTACATGAGGAAAAAATACACTTTGTTGTAATATTTTATCTATAAATAATATTATGACCATCTAATGACACTGCTTTCATTCCGACTTTTCTATCGAAAAATGTCTAAAAATGTACTATCGTATTTTGCAGTTTTTGAAAATTGCACATAAATGAATCGAACTGAATATTATAATTTTTCAATGTGGGAATATCGATTTTCAGATTCAACATGCCTAAATAATTCATTACTTAAATGTGCAACCCAAATAATATCATGCTTTGAGGAAAATGTTAATAACCTGTTTTTATGACTTTCTATCTATACCTACTAAAATCTATTTTATATTTTCGACTTAGATTCCCCACAGAACTGCTATAAAACTTTTTGAGCTACATACTTTCCTAACTGCTTACGAATCACACAGGAAGACAGAAGATTTTTTTTTGGTGTGCAGATGTACTGGACCGTGTCGTCACTCTCAGGTGAAAATATTACTTTAGATCTGAAACTGGATCTCATTCTAGAGCTGATATCAGATCTGACCCTAGATCTAGAGTAAGATCTTGAGAAGGATTTTGCATTAGGTCTTGCCCTTGATAATCTACCTCAGAACTTACTTTAGATCTAGGGTCAGATCTCATACTAAATCTGGCATTAGTTCTAAAGTCGGTTATCAAGGGCAAGACCTAATGCAAGATCCTTCTCAAGATCTTACTCTAGATCTAGGGTCAGATCTGGTATCAGCTCTAGAATGAGATCTTATTTCAGATCTAGCGTGATATTTTCACCTGGGCTGCGTCTTCGTTACCTTGGCGATATATTCTACCGAAGTGTGATTAGGGTGGCACCAGGAACACGCAAACCAGGATCAGTTTCCTATCTCAACTGACCGTATCGGATTCAAGCTCTGAGTTGCAACGGAGATTTTTCCTCATCTAAGAGTCAGAATGTGGAACAAGCAGCCGATAGTTTTTTGCGATACGGACTTGCTCTCGCTTTTCAACTTTAATTTGAAATATCTTTTAATGGATTGGCAATATCTTTTAAGGTGGTCAACTCGATTTTTGAAGTGAAACTTCTTTAGACACGGTTGAGTATGAGGAGTGATTCCGTAAAAATCGTACGCACTTATGTATGACGCACGAGCGCTCTATAATCGTAAGAATATAGCCTTTACATTGAATGAGTACTTCGCTCGGTGCTCATGTCTTTGTAACGTCTACGCAGCGTCGTGTAAGCCTGCCTCTCTCACGTGCGCTGAGCGTGTTCGTGCGAGTTGTTCCATCAAACGACAACATATGTCATATATCTCATGTTTTGTGTTGACTTATGTATACATGGCTTTGTCCGTCACTCATGACAAGCCAGCCCTGCTTCAGATGAAATATTTCTTTTCAATTATGTTTGATCGTTAATTTAGGTAGGGTGAAATGAGGCGGCGGCGGAATCGGCACTCACTACCAAAATTTACAATAAGTCAAAAAGTATCTATGAAAATTGATTCAGAAATGTGTAATTCCGAATCGGCACACGATTTGTTTGGACGCCTGACAAACCATCGCCGAGTATTGGCCTTCACGTTTGTCAGGATTTGCATCGTTCTGGTGTCTTGCATTAATATGATCGAATATTTATTCATCGACCATAAAAAAGTAGCCGTTGTTTCGCAATGAGGGTGTTTCAAATCACCGCAATGATAACCTGTAGTCACTGCTCGAGACACAGACGCACTGAAAATTTGAACCGCCAATTTTACATTCATTTTTTGAAAATTGTTCGGATTCAAATGTCGATCGCTGAGTTTCGGTGCTGCTCTGCAAGGCTTATCTCTCTCTATGTTGCGCAATTCTTTTATACAATGCCAAGAAACTAGTTCACCGTCAACGAGAAAGTCGTTCTTAAATTATTTCGCCAGCACTTAAAAAGGTGAGGGGCGTCAGATTTAAAAAATATTTTCCGACCAAATCTTAAAAGATATGGCCTAAATTTGGTGATTTCGAGATTTGAGATGAGCTTTTGGTTTGCTACTCCTTGGTCACAAACCATCATCTTAACTTGTAATTTTCTATTTTATCCAACATGTCTAAAATTATTTTTTGGAAAATTTCGGTTGCAACCGAACCTTTTGAAAATCCGTAAAAAATAGCTTGCTTCCAATTGGATTGAAGCCCCGATATCATTATCACTAATACTTGTGTTGAAAAGGCATTTGAACGACCATATTCTCCTAAATCTTCGAATACTTCGATGTAATCATCCTTTTCGTTGTACTCTAAATAAGATCTAATCGACATCTCATCCCACATCATACGCATTGCTTCTCGTACTGATTCATCGATTCGGATTTGAGTCTTAGCAACTTAAATAAGCCTTCGTTAGTACCAGGCGATAAATTCATTTCATTTACCCATTGTTTCATCACCGTTAAACATGGCAGCGCAAATTTATGTTCATTTCTTAAATGCTTGTACAGTTTCGGCAATCTGTAATATAAATCTAATGCGAAATACGTTTCTACATTAGTCCATTGTAATTTTTTATCCTCGTGATTCAATTGCATGTTAAATAAAATCATAAAATTCTTATTGCAATAATTAGCTGCTGCTTCAATAATTTCGCATTTTTTAAATTTTCGCTCTTTTTCTCGCTTCAAACTACGACGACAAATTTGCTGCAATCTTCAGACTTTAATTGAAAAGAGTGATTTTGGGATTTTAATTTTTCATTGTCTTTCTTTAATGAAAGAATGAATTTCTTGGCAGCACAAAGGACTTTTCTTCGCCGTACAATAACACCATTTTCGGTGAATTTACAATGGGTACTTCTTCAGTTACATTAGCATGATTTACCACTGAACTTTCTTCTATAAGAGAATAATTTTCTTCTATGACAAATCGTATTCTTCTACAGCAAAATATTCTTTTTTTATCACTAAATCTTCTTGACCTACCGATTGCAGGGACAAATTTTCTATGCTCGGAACATTCTCAGATAAACCACTTTCTAAATTGTACAATAAAAATAATAAGTAAATACAGTAAAACAATGCACGCACGATTTACGAATATTAGTTTTAATTTATGATGATTGGGTACCTCCACTATTTTCATTTTCAATTGGAAAAGGTAAAGCTGAGTCTAACAGACCGGGTTTCCCAGCGCCACGGACAATTCGGGATGAAAATGTATCGAACAAACACGTTTGTTGTCAATTTTTTTTGGGTAAGTCAATAAATTCAATTTTGCCAATCCTTTCACACCATTCTCGAAGTCTAAACATCAAAATATATACGTACGTGCAATTATTGACGAAATTTATCTAAATTCGCGACGTTATACTTTACATTGCCTGGCAATTGATTGGACAATATGTTACACGAAGAGTGTAAATTTATAAATCATGAGTCTTATTTTTAATTGAAACATCAAAACTTACCGCTCACTATTATCAGAAAATCGATGGAACGATAATTCCTTATTTTTCTTATTACTATTAGTACAGGTCTTGTAGGAACAAGTGACATTTGGCATTTTAATTTTTTTATTTAATACACTTTATTTAATTGTAAATATGTATAAAATATGTAAATATAAAGAAAACTGATGAAATATAGCGAAAAGTTATTCAAATTAGTTTTCAACTATTATTTAATACTAGTACATAGTTTCATACATACTATACTATTTCAACTAAGTTTTAGATTATTCAAAAAGTTATTTATGACCGGTCGTTGGCTCAGTGGCAAGCGTGCTAGCTACAGAAACAAAAGCCGCTCGAAGAGCCTTGGGTTCACATCCTATTGAGACAATCGGATTTTTCCGATTGTCATTCGGCGGGATGAGAACCTATGTGCTCCACCTATCTCGGGGTGGGTTTTTTCCTGGAGGATAGAGGAGGAGGTGTAGTGAATATGCACTACGTTATACCCCCAGGTTTCCCTTGCCCCACAGGTCCTTGGGACTGGGCAAATGCGAGACAGTAGGGAGGGGGCATAGTAATAATCTCTTCCTGCGCACGGGCTCTAAGCCTCCTGCAGGCCCTTCTAAGAAGGAGTAATAAGAGAGAAAAAAAAAATTTTTACTTGTGAGATCAATCACGATACAACAAGACTGTACATGCGTTGTTATACAAGCAACGACAGGCAATAGTTTTTAATCGTTGCTTGTCATTTGCAACGGGCATTAAATACTTAAAGTTAGCATGTTTATAAAATAACAACACAGTGTATCATAAATAATGTATTATATTCATTTACTCAGTTCATTCGACTTAAATAATAATTTACATGAAAAAATAAATATATGTTGTGTATTCAATGCTCCGCGTTGTCGCTGGCATTTAAATGCACGCCTACACTGATCGCAACGCCGCCTGCCTCATGGGGGATCGAACTTCAGCTTCAAAACTGGCTTCATAAAATTCTATAGATCCGACCTTCTATTTGATCTATATTCTCTGACACAACTGTCAATGTGAAGGGCTCCAGCTTGAGTAGCATGCTACTCGCAGCGCTGTTCGCTTGACGGTCGAGGCCAATAATCATCAATTTAACTGCGGGTCCTTTTTGTATTTTTATCATGCCAACGACATCTGCGATAGCGGAGTACTAATTATAAGTATAAGAAAACCGTAAATATTTAATTAGAAGACGCGATCAGTTACCGAGAGAAACGCCGTGTACGTTGTAATAGTGAGTCGTTTGAAGTTCGTGACATTCAGAGTTGAATGACTAAGTCGGACCACATCGTTGAATATTGCGTGTAAATTGATCCTAAACCCTTTATTCGAGGAGTGCAATCACGAGTGTGTGTGTGTGTGTTTTTTTCTTACTCCAACTGTTCGGACACTTACCAAAATCCATCGCTGATGACTTAGCCCGGGTCTTCTTTTTGAGTGTACCCGCTTCACTTCGGGTCCGGGCTCGAAGGCGAAAAACGCTCTCGAATATTCGTCCAGTGGAAATGGAACCCACACCCTCTGGCACATCCTTGTATGAGTAGGCAAGAACTATACCCACTGAGCCAAGGAGGCCAGTTTGTGTGTGTGTGGTTTTTTTTTTACTTTACCCCATTCGGATACTCACCGGTAACCACCGCTGGGCATTGCTTCGGTGAGGCCGGGGTTAGTTGAGCTTGTCTGCTACTTCAATTTTTTTGATCGTTTTTTCCATACATCCCCCATCCGTCGCATAGTGATATGTGACGATTAGTGATTCAGGGACTCATCTTTCTTTTTTGGTGAATCTCCGTACCCTGCGCGATGCCATCTCTCCATTGTTGTATCGTACTTCCGGAGGCGTCTTCTGCTTGATCACACATTGCTAGCGTCTCTTCCTGAGTTAAGTATTTACAACTCGCTGTCTAGTGCCATCTAGCATAATATTTCATCAACACTTCATCATTTCAGCTAACCCGACGTGTCAGAGCGGAGCCCGCCAAGCCAAAGGACACTGAGTAACCCGAACGAGCACGCACAGGTAAGGTATAGGGTTACAGTTAAATAAAATCAAATTAATTTTCAAAGTAAAATAATCTAGTGTTTAAATTATCTAATATATAAGAAGTTAACTATAAAGCATCAGAAGCCCTTTTCCTTGCGTTTAGATTTCAAGTAGCATACCGATGCGCGTGAATTTGATCCACTGCGCTGGTTGCATTACAGTTGGTTGCACCGTGGTTTTTGGAAGGTGGCACACCATGACACTAGCGCCGATTCACGCTGAAGATTCCCGAGAAGCAGATCTCGTAAATAATTTAAGGCACATCTGTCCCGGATTTTGGTTCAGAGCTACGAACTCCCATGTTGAAATCTGTTAAGTGACTCAATAAGTATACATTGGTGTGTGTAGTACAGTGAAGGACCGTCTTGTTTAAACAGTCGATCCATGAAGATCGTCCATCTAATGTACTTATCGAAGCTGCGATGTGTTAAAGGCATGAATGCAATTTTGATGCCCGCATGGTGCAGCAGAGACTTAGTGGTCATTAAAATAGAGCTACCCGAGGAGGGAGGGGGGTTGCGCAAGGTGGTGGTGACCTCGGCCTACTTCCCCTGCGACTCTCAGGACCCCCCAACAACTGCGGAGGCTCATAGACTCATTCAGCACTGCCAGAAAAAGAGACTGGCGCTGATCATTGGATGCAATGCCAACTCGCATCATACGGCCTGGGGGTGCCCTGACATCAACAGCAGGGGCCAAGCACTGCTGGAAAGTCTGGCCTCCTCGAATCTCGTTATCCTGAACCGGGACAGTAGACCCACGTTCAGGAGTACAGGCAGGGAGACGATTATAGACTTGACATTGTACTCCCATTGTACTCCCAGAAAATTTCACATGCGATAAAGGGATTGCGGATATCACAGTAACCGTCCCTCTCCGATCACAACCAAATCCATTTTGCATGGTCTACAAACGTGCAGGAAGATGAACCCTATAGAAATACCAGGCGTACAGACTGGGCACTGTAAAGGGAGAGACTGAAGTGGTACTTGGAGGGATATACGCCCTCAATCAAGAACAGAGAAGACTGCGAAGAAGCAGCGGCCAACATTAGGGCGGCAATAATGCAAGCCTATGAAGCAAGCTGCTTGACGGTGGCACCAAAGGCAAGAGGTAGAGGTATGCCTTGGTGGACTCAGGAGCTTCAAAGACAGAGAGCAGAGGTGAGGAGGGCAATCGATGAGAATGAAGTAAAGTACAAGGAGCTGCAGAGGCAATACAAATACAGTATAGCTGCAGCGCAGAAGAAAGCTTGGCGGGACTTCTGCGAGAACATTGAGGGGGGCAAAGAGGCCGCTAGGCTCAGCCGCCTCGTCGGGGATCGGACCACAATCTGGATTGAGGTAATTCAGAAGCCGGGGGGGGGGGGGGGGGCAATATGCCGACTTGGAAGAAGAATGCCTGCAGCTGTTGCTGGACGCAAATTTCCACAGATCAGAGAGAGTGGGCGTGGCGGAGGGGCCAAACGGACCCCCGTAGGCCCAGCGCGAGGTCGTAGGAAGTGGCGAAAGATGTGGTAAGACCAGGCACGGTCGTCTGGACGATAAACACATTCGGGACTGATGGAATTTTTCCGGCTCTGTTACAGAAGGCGAAGGACCTACTTATCGGTCCTCTCGTCAGAGTATTCAGGGCCTCAATTGCGTGCAAGTACATACCACTGGAATGGAGAACGGCAAAAGTCATCTTCATTCCCAAAGCCGGCAGAGTGCAGCACGTCACCGTCAAGGACTTCCGACCTATAAGCCTGACTTCTTTTGTCCTCAAGACATTGGAGAAGGTGGTCGATAGATACTTGAGTGATAGGATACTGCAGACTCACCCACTACACCCCAATCAGCATGGGTATAGGGCAGGCTACTCGACTGAGTCAGCCCTGCATGCGGCCGTGGCAAAAATTGAAGCCAGGCAGGAGAAAGGAGGGCACGAGGACAGCCTCCTCCAAACCATACACGGGAGAGGCTGCCACGCACAGGCCTACGCGGATGATGAGCTGTTGCTGAACCTTCCTGGATACGGCAATGGATAGCATGCAACTCATCCTTACAAAGGTAGACAGGTGGTGCGCAGAGACTGGGCTGACAGTAAACCCAGCGAAGACCGAGATTGTCATCTTCACTAGAAAACACAGGGTAGAGCAATGCGTGGGTCTCATACTTCGAGGCAGTAAAATCGAAGCAAAGGAGTCCACGAAATACCTGGGCATCATTCTAGACAGGAAACTCAAGTGAAAGGAACACACGGAGTTTTAGGTCCGAAAATTCTGCACGGCGCGTTGGACCTGCAGGAGGGCCGTAGGGGTGACGTGGGGCTTAAAGCCCAACACACTCCTATGGATATATAAGGCCATACTGCTCCCTAGGCTAACCTATGCCTCCATGGTGTGATGGCCCGGAGTGAAACAGTCAGGGACAAAGGACCGGTTAGAGAAACTCAGGGGCCTCATTCTAAGGGGGGCAACATGGGCCATGAAGACCACTCCAACAAAAGCGTTGGTGATAATCATGGATGTACCACCAATCCATGTCGAGGTCCAAGCAGTGGCTGTAAACGCAGCACATCGCCTCAGGTCACTTGGACTGTGGAAACACGGTACGAGGCATACCAGGCTGGAGCTCTTAACGACCCAATCTTCTGTATGCAGGGTGACTGGATGTCAGCCCGCATAGCTGAAAAGCCAGTATGGGAAAACCATATTTCCATCAAGAGAGGACTGGCTGTCTAAACAGGACAGTTTACCAGGCACCGGAGAATGCTGGTATACCGACGGGTCAAACACCGGAGGGCTGTCTGAAGCAGGGTACTACAGGCGGGCTGACAGTCGGGGCACTTTTATGCCCCTCGGTCGGCTGGCCACGGTATTCCAAATGAAAATTATGGCTATTCTCCCGGATAGTAACCTCGAAGCTGGTCTGGGAGTGCAAGGAAGCCCTGGGGGCCTTGGCAGCTAAAAATAAGGTCCGACTCATCTGGGTACCTGGCCACATGGGCATCAAGGGCAATGAGATTGCGGACAGATTAGCCAATCTGGGGTCAAGAAATGTCCCAGAGGGGCCTGAACCAATTATAGGGCTGACAAGAAGCCAAATCAGGCGCGCCATCATGGAGTATACCGAAAAAAAACACAGAGAATGGTGGAGTGCAGCTACGGGCTGCCGTCAGGCAAAGTTAATGTTGGGCCCCGAGCCCATCAGCGACTGGCTGCGGCAGGCTCAAAACCGGGGGAGGGAACACACTAGACTCCTGACACATATTATTACAGGACATGGGCACCTAAGGTACCATGGCCACAAGATCGGTTTCGTATCGGACAGCACATGCAGGTGGTGCGGTGTGGACGAGGAGACGCCCCTCCACCTGCTCACAGCGTACGACGCGGCTGCCGAGAGGAGACGAAAATGGCTCGGGGATGCATTCCCGAGCCTAGAGGACATTAGAGGCCCCAAGGCCAGCCGACTGATTGGCTTCTTGAAAGAAGTCGTTCGGTCTAACTAATGTCAGCGTATGGACTGATACAATGAACCACGAGTCTACGTGTCGGAGGAGCAACTGCCCCTCCTCCATTTACTTATTATTATTATTATTATTAGGCTTTCTTGAGCAGATGGTAGACCTCATTTGGCCTCAATGGGCGTAATCTAATTTTGCCATCACCTGCACCGAAAAGTGTATCGCCATTGACTAAGGCTAGCTTGGACGCATTCGTATTGCAGTGGTCTCGAGTACTTGGAGACGACAACTTAAATAAGAATGCTCTGGTGTTGTCAGGCGCGGGCTTGCTTCTATTTTTGGGGTTCCATGCACGAGTGTGAACTAAGAATTTGCTGTAGTCTTTTAGTCCGTGAATATTTTGTCAAAAACCTCCTTTGTCAGTCAAATTCAAACTAGCCGGTGAAGGCAGTAGGCTAGGCAAGCCAGGAGCAGGGGCAGAGGTAGGAACAGTTGGCAGTTTTCTTCATTCCGACGATTTCAGCCCGGATGTCTTCTATTTCGGCGGCCTGCTGCTCTGACTGAGTCTCAAGAGCCCCACTACGGCCTTCAAGCCTAGACACCGACACTTTAATGGCCATGAGACGTGTGGAAAGGTTGTCAAGCTTCTCTATGGAGAGTTGCAGTGGTGATATGATATTGAGAAAAGAGTTTGAGTGAGCATTAACTATGGCCATATTAATATTAAAGTCGCCAGTAATAATAATATTGTTATATGAAGCAAAAAATATTGGTAAAAGTTCAAACAGGGCTATTGGATACGCGGATTTTGGACGACAATAGACTATTGCAAAGAGAAGTTTGGTGTGTGTTGTCGTGACTGAATAAAAAAAACATATTCAGGTTTATTTGCAAAGCGTGGCTCTGAGGCTTCAATAACTTTGATGACAAAGTCGTTGCGAGCGTAGATCGCAACACCACCGCCCTTTTTCCCTATCCTGTCGTGATAATGAAGAGAATAACCGGGTATGGAGAAAATATTTGGGTGTACGGACGGTTTAAGAAAGGTTTCTGTTACTGCTATAAGATCAGGTGTGTTATCGAGGAGTCCTTGATGGTGCTTGACTATAGGATCTACTGGTTTCAAGTTAGCCAGATCACCTACGTTATTTATTTTCACGAGGCGTGACGTGGGCGTGGCGCGCATACAGACTGAAGGGCCTCTGAGCAACGGCCGTGCGTAGTTCAGTTCCTTGGCTCTGGCCAGAGCAGAACACCAAAGCTTATACAGAGGTGGGGTAAGCATTGGAGTTGCAAATATCTTGCCCTGGCCTCCAGTGCCAAAAATGCTGCCCTCAGTCACTGTCGCCAACCTGTGCGTGCACGACATGACAGCGTCACGCGCAACGGGTGAGGCGAAGCGAGCCACCAAGGCCGAGCCAGCTTGAGCGCCGGCGGCAGACGATGAACGAGGTATCCATTTGCGCACTGATACGAAGCGCGAGATGGACTCATCACACTTAAGCACCCCTAAAATAGCCGATACCTTGTCAGCATCACGCATATCGGGGAGATCAGGCAGGCCACTGAAGCGAATCTCACACATATCCGTGTAGTGCATCGCATTTTCCTCCATTGTATTAATAACGGTCTTGAGACGATTGATTTCTTGAGTATGTTCCTCAATCCTTGCCTGAGACTCGGCCTGTACTTTATCGATGGCATCTATACGCTCAGTCAAGGATGCCGCCAGCGTGTCGACGCGCCTACATATGTCGAGCATCTCTATACGCGCTTCCCCCTGCTCGTCCAACAACCGTCGCATCATCACCTCAAGCGACGACGGTTCCTGTACTTTTGTCTGAGCTGGTGGTAGCATGTTTCGAGTTCGGCAGATATTTTTGCGGGGGTGTTCAGTGGACGAGTCGGGTGGCGACGAGAGTGGTCGTTTGTCAGCGACAGCAGACGTACTGAGCGACAGCGGGTTGGGAGGGGAGACAGGAGAGATGGGAAAGCGACTAACAATCAGAGCAACACACAGATGACTCACCTCTTGTTATAATTTTGTGGCACTGTGTACAAGTGTTGCGCGCCCGAGCGTCTGTCATTTGAAGTCGGTGAACTCTGAAACTCCCGATATGTGATTGTTGACCCCACTTAATATGTGGGCAGATTGATGTTGAATGATCGTGCGCGAAAATTTCTTGCCAATTAGCGCGGAAAACTAACCTCTTGAAGCAATTGATGATTGAAAAACTTGATAAATTTCGATACAAGGGGACTGCAGCGCCAAAAATCCGGTGCAGTTGACCCTTGCAATGTTTGCGTGCAAGATTCTGTAAGAAAAAGCGCCCGAAGGCAGCCAACGACAGTACAAAAAAGCGGAAAATGAGGAGCGACAAAATATACAGAGCAGACGAGGCTAGAAAGAGAGAGAGATAGATAGATAGATAGATTCTTTATTGGGCTTACGGCGAACCCTGTGTGCACCTTAGAGATACATATGTTTAACAAAAAATATTTACAAATTTAGTCGAAGCCACAGTAGCATATAGATAGTAGATTAAAAAAACAGTGTAAAAAAATACAATGATGTGCTATAATAAGCATTAGTGTAGCAGCAATTTTGCATTAATTTAACAATAGTTCAGCAGTAATATAGCAGTAGTATAGCAATAGTGTAGCATTAATATATCACCAAATAGAAACAAAAAATCATTACTTCTAAGAAAGGCATTGTTGACATTGCTATTGAAAGCGCTCAGTGCCCGCGCGAAGTCCGTCGGAAAAAACGAACTGTAGACCTGTAGATCGTCGGCAAAGAGCATGCATTTTGAGTCAACAAGGACGTCTGGCAGATCATTGATAAAGAGCGAGAAAAGCAGTGGCCCGAGGACACTGCCTCGCGGGACACCTGATGTGGTCGGCAGCCACGCTGATTCAGACCCATTGGAGTTAGTTACCGCCTGGCTACGATGTCTCAGGTAAGAGGCAAACCATTTGATAGTTGAGTCACCGTCAAATCTGCGCAACTTCATTAAGAGCACTTGATGTGGAACCATGTCAAACGCTTTGGAGAAATCAAATAGAGCTAAGATAGTCATTTGACGGTCGTCCACTGCTTGTCGAACATCATCCATCAGCGCCAGCAGAGCCGACTGGGTGCTATGTCCTCGTCGAAAGCCAGCCTGGCGTGGGTTCAGTAGCTCAAATCTCTCAAGATGATCACTTAGTTAGTCATGAACCAGCCTCTCACATGCCTTTGAAATCTCGCATAGCTTGGCTATAGGTCGCGTGTCAGTAATATTCGTGATTACTTTCTTTTTTGATAAGGGCAGTATGTAGGTTTTGAGCCAAGATGACGGAAATTTATGGGTAGCAATAGACTGATTAAAGATCTCCAAGAACGGACCGGCAATAAGTGGGGCGGTTCTTTTAAGCATGTCGGAGGACAGGTGATCAGGCCCGATGGCTTTGGACTTGGAGCCTGTAATGACCTACAAAGCTTGAGAACGAGTGGCTATGCACGAGTCAAATATTGGTTTAGTTCTGTTCAGTGGTGTCTGTAGGACCGGTTGTATTGAGCCTTCTGTTAATGCAGGGGATGCCGATGAGATGGAAGCGAAGTGACGGTTCAATGAGTCGAAAGAGAAGTAATTGGTCGGAGAAGGTAGTCTGTCACTCGTCAGGCCCAGCTAACGCAAAGTATTCCAATTCTGTTTGGAATCCTCAGCTATTTGCAGTTTTTGGACGGTATATTTTTCTTTGCTGTCGTCGATGAGGCGCTTTATTCGACTTCTTCAGTTGGCGATAATTCGATATGTCACGAACACTTTCAGAATCACACAATCGCCTGTAGGCCCGATCTCGCTGTGCCATCAGTTCACGTATCGCCGATGAAATCCATGGCCTGCTACGTGCGCGGACTGTGTACATGCGCAGTGGTGCTACATCATTATAGCAATTCAGTAGTGTATCAGAGAGGCTGTTTGTGAGTTGGTCGACATCAGCATCCGCTGGAGCACGAGTCGACATGTCTGCGAGCTTGGGTGTGAGTGCTGTCAGTAGATCGTGATCATTGATGTGGTTCAAGTGTCGCGAAGTGAATGAGCGTATAACAGCAGGTGGCTTGCAAAATTTGTAATTTAATTCAATAAGATCGTGAGCTATAATAAACGGCGTAGTTGATTTGGAGTAG